>JAKZJZ010001962.1:0-22097 GCA_022702705.1 Papilionanthe hookeriana x Papilionanthe teres
TGAGTTAGTTATGGCCTAAATATGATTTAATGTATTTATTTAATTTAAAATAAAATACATGTCAAATAACCTCAATTTTATTTCCACATTATTTCCCTCTAGGAACTGAGCATGAAGGAATTTTTATTTTATTTTTGTGAATTTTTTACACTATGTTATGCACTTTCTAAGGTAGACTGAATTAAATAATTCCAAAAAATCCTAATTTTCTAGTTATCCTTGTAACCCTCGTATCTGTCAAATGCATCGTGTGTCACCTTGGGATTGGGTGTCATCGTCAAATGCATCATCACGTGGCCCACTCTTTATGCACCGAAGCATCATCCGACTCCATCAGCACCGTTCACTGAATACAAGTTCAATCCGACGACACATTTTCATCATCCCCAACTGGTTCGTTCCAAGAGTCATCCACCTTCCAGCCTTAAGAAGTCGAGCTAGACTTAACTAAATCGGATGTGATTTGTTTTTGTAAACACATTTGACCTTGACGAACATATCTATATAGTTTATTTCGAATTAAATACAGTATACATGAATGGAGAATAAAAATAAGCTCGGGTTAAGGGAAGAGCTCAATACCTTGGTATGAGAGGGGACGCCTCAATCTTAATGGTTTTCCATGTTCGTTGTGACCTTGTGCAACTCCTGCAAGCACAAATTTAAGCTCTCCTTTGGTCTGTGTTGACCTCATTTTTGATAAGGTCTTCCCTTCTTCTTTTTAGTGCTTAGGATCTAGCCTTAGGCTTTTTCTTTTGACTATCTTAGAGGACTAGAATTGGGACCCGCCTTTTAGAAATTCAAACCACTTCTAAACTCCCTGCAAACTCCACAAAATTGACTATAGACCCCTAATCACCTAGAGGGTTGAAATCAAATGTGGAAGTTTAAAGGATGAGTTCCTATAGGACTCTTTGGCCTTAGGACTGCCCTGGGTGGCCTGGTCTGGTGAAGGGGCTGACCTACACTACACTTACACACTACATTTTCACACACTTCCTAAAACCACACCCATACCCAACTTAACCTCCTGACTCATGTAGGTGATTCACATGGATGGTCCTTAACCCCTAAGCCCTTGGCTAAGAGGGTTAGGAACAACATAGTGAATGCCTCAAATGAGTCCTTTCATGGCTCATATGGGCTTGAAATGGTTTCATGGCTTAACCAAAATGATTTCTTTCCACCTAAATTCACCCAATCTCCAATTTCCCAAATTTTCAATTTTTGACCCCCGAGACCCTACGCCTACTAAACCTACCCAAAACCTTGAAATTACCCAAATTTTTGCAAAATTTCCAAATTACCTAAAATTTTCCAAAATCAATCCCAAACATCTCCACATCACTCAAATTGATCATCCATACCCAAAAATACCAAAGATTCCAAAAATACCCCCCAATACCCTCCAAATACCCAAAATACCCTTCTTGGCCTAAAAATCCAAAAATTCAGAAAATTCCCAGAAAATTCCAGCAAATCCCAAATATTCTCAATTTCATTTTGTCCAACTACACCATGGGCCAATTTTGTCAATTTACCCTACTTTTGTCAAAACCCCCAAATTGACCCATTTTAACCCAAAAGTGAACCCGATGTTAAACCAAACCTATCCAATTGACCCAAATTCTGGTCCAATTCAATTCTAAACTTCAATCCAACATTCCCAATACCAATTTAGACCAAATCCAAGTCCAATTTGATTGACATTTGGATCCAATCTCACTTTTGGCCTTAAAGCCCGATTTGGACCCATGACCCGAACTTAACCCGAACTCACCCAATTCAACTCCAATTAACCTCAAATCTTTTCTAAATCTTCCTTAACATTCCCACAAACAAAACCCTAACATGATTTGCCCAAAATTTGAACCCAAGTCCCACTCAAACTCAATCCAAGGTCAAAAGGCCCATTTTTGACCTAAACCCAAACCTAACCCAAATTCAACCCAATTCAAATCCAAATCACCCCCAATTTGTTTCAAATCACTCATGACACATCCATGAGCTAAACCCAACAATTATTTGGCCCAACCTCTTTACAAAATTCCCATCCATAAATTCATTTTTAAACTTAAGGGCCCATCCCTTAAACCCTCCTAAAAGCCCATTTCCTTCAAAATTCAAAAGCCCAAATCATCCTAAAGCCCACATGACACTTCCCCTCATCATCCATTTGATCAAAATCACCCCTAAGTTGCAAAATCATCAATTAAACCATTCCAAATCAAGCCACATGTCAAATTACCCCCTAAATGCCAAATATTTCTAAAACCTTTTTTCATGAAATAAGCCAACCTTTTCCCAAGCCAAATGGAGCCATGAACAAGCCATTCTCAAGCCACATGAAGCCATGAGGGCTTTGACTTGTCATTAGTCCATTTATGGCAAGAAGAGGGGATCTTTCTTAAGCCTCCCTTAAGCCTTTTTACCTTAAGCATGTTACACTCTAAACCATGCTTTGCCACCTAATCCTTGATGGAGACTCCACCACACATGGGAGGTTGATCCACCGACCTCCTCAGCCCAAAACCAGGTCTTGGGGAGGTGCACCCAACCCATTTGCATGGGTTGACCAAAATAAGCTAAAATGGCCCCTTCCCCTTTCTACTTTGATTCAACCACTTTACACATGGCATTTGCCAATTGCCTACACTAAACCCCGACCCGACCCACTCGACCAAGATGGTGACCATTGCCTGGCCGGCCGGCCACCAGGCCGCCGGAAAACACCATGGCCGAGAGCTCACATGTGAGCCAACATTGAAATTCTCACTTACTGAGCTGCCCCATCCCCAGTGGCTACCATGGCTGATCTTCTCCTCACCAGAGCAGTCGATCCCAAGCCCTAACTCCCCTGGGAGGCCCCCGACCAACTCTATTTAAACTCCACCCCTCTCGGCCATGAAGAAGAAGAAGCACAAACCTTGCCAAAACTCTGCCAAAATTGTTCCAGACCCTTCTCCACTCTTAGAGCACTTGATCCCCAGTGAAATCCCCCTGCCATTTCTCCTCCGTAAGCTCAATTTCAGAGTTGAAATTCCACCCAAAACCAGGACACTTCTCCACAGTGAGCCAATTCCCAAATTGATTGGCTCTACACCTTCACCAGACCAAGAGAAGGTGTCCACCATCAAAAGCCCCATCTCCAGGCCACCCAGTTGCTCCAACCTCCAAGCTTTGTGATCGGAGCTTGGTCGAAATCATATCCGGACAATTCACTGAGACCAGGAGACTTCATGCGGAGCTTCGCGGGACCCAATCGAAGGTGCAACAACTCTCGGATTGAAGCCACACTTCTCCGAGCCAAGGTATGAGCTAACTCTTCATCCCGAGCTTCCGGAGATTCTCCATTTCAAATGCTTTAATTTCAATGCATGTTAACCGTATAGATGTGTTCGTCTCTTCAAGACGAATCCATAGAGTATAAGAACGTAAAAATCCATTGAGAATCGAGTGAGATCTTAGGGATTTAGTATGGATGGCTCTCGGGTGAGAACACTTGGGGACGATGAACGGATGCCGTCCATTCAATACACGCGCGCACGGACGGCCAGGATCGCGTCGGACCAGGAGACGGTACGAGAACCGCGGGGCCCGGGCTGCTGACTCAGGTGGCGGCGTCGAATGGGAGCGCGCCGCGTGGCCTTTCGGAGCCGCCGAGGATGCGGCGGCGCCGACTCGGATAAGTAGAAAATTAGGGATTTTCTAATTTATTTAATTCCCTAAACTTCGAAAATTCATATCTCTGTGTAGAAAAATCGGAAAAATAAAATAAAAATACCTTCTTGCTCGAGTGAAGAGAGGAGAATAATGTGGAAAAGAAATCACTTAATTTCATCAAATATTTTATTTTTTATAATTTATTTACTCTCTGCATTGTTTTAATTCTCCATGCATGCATACAATTCACCATGGCATGAGACCATAGGGCTTTTGAAGCCTCCGAATTTGGGAACATTCCCGAATTTTCCAAAGTCAGAGGCCATCCCTATGAAGAGTTCTTGATTTTTCAAGTTCAGGTCACTGTTTTGAGTATTTTAATTCCAGTAAATAGCATGTTGTGAAATAAATTCTAGGAAAATTTGGTGATGTTCCTTATGACCAGAGAACCCTAGGAAAAATAGGTTTTGACTTAGTTCATTTAAAACAACCCTAATTGGCTTAAACACCCAAAATAGGTCTTTAATTAATTGGAATTAACCAGGCATCAAATTGACTTGAAATCAATTCCCCACTGACCTTTAGGATCAGAGGAACCCACCATAAAAATTTGAGGTCAATTGGACTTGGTTAGCCCCACTAATTGGGTTGATTAAGTCGCTTAGCCATTTTAAGCTTTAAAAATTCATAACTTTTAAAATACTTTTCAAAAATTCACCAAATTGGTTTTGGAGCCTCTCTGATATCAGGGGAACCTAAGAAAATTAAAATTTCAATTTTCTAAAAAAGTTGATTTTTAATAATATTTTAATATTTTTAATAATTAAAAAATAAAAAAATAATAATAAAAATCACAAAACTAATAAAATTCACAAAAATGTCACATTTTGAATTTTAATCACTTAGGAACAAATCCCACATTTTTCCTAGGTCTATTTAGTGAGATATTGAATTTTAAAGCCCTAGGGTAATTTTCAAAATTAAAAAAATGTATTTTCTAGCATTTTCACTAAAATAATTATAATAAATCATAGAAAAATCATAAAATTGCAAAATTTGTTTCTCTGGTTTCCTTGATATCAGAGAGATTTTTGAAAAATATAAAATCCATTTTTCAACATTTATTTTATTTTTAAATTAATTAACACTCCAAAACTCAAAATAATTATAATAAAAATAATATAATTCAAAAAATCACCAAAATTGGTCCAAGTGCTTCTCTGGTCATTAAAAATGTCCCCTAATTTTCTTAAGGACAGAAACTTTCCTTTGGTCATGTTATCAAATTTTCCTTGAAAATCTCTATTTTCCACCAAAAATAATTATATAAATAAATTAAATACAGAAAAATCACATTTTCTCCTCTCATGTCTTTATTGATATATGAGTGAAGTCACATAAAAATTTCAAGTTCATTTAAGTTCAATTTAGTGAGTTATGAAATTATTAAGCTTAAGGGGTAAAATGGTAATTAAACTTTCAACCCTTAATTAAAACTTTAGGTTTAATAAAAAAATCAAAAAGTAAAACATTTGATCTTAATCTGATTTGGATGATTGAAATTTAAATAATTAAAGGGTAGAAACTCATTAAACAAATTTTAAAATAATTAAACTTTAATTAAATAATAGATTAAATTTGGAAGAATAATAAAATTGGAATTATTAAAATAAGGGATATTTATTAGGAAGAGATTTATTCTTTAATTTAAAAAATCCCTAAACTAATTATATCATTAACATTTAACTCTTAATTAAAATGATAACTTAAATTTAAAATATTAAAAGACTTAATTAAATCATTAAACTCTTTTAAAATCTCAATTAAAATTATAAATTAAATTAAATTAAAATTAAATTAAATAATTAAATTAAATTAAATTAAAACAAATTAAATTAAATTAAACTAAATTAAAATTAAATTAAATTAAATTAAATTAAATTAAATTAAATTAAACAATTAAGTTAAATTAAATTAAATTAAATTAAATTAAATTAAATAATTAAATTAAATTAAATTAAACAATTAAATTAAATTAAATTAAATTAAATAATTAAATTAAATTAAATCAAATCAAATTAATTAAACATCAAATCAAATTAAATTAAATTAAGTTAAATTAAAACTCAATTAAATTAAATTGAATTAAATATAACGTCACCTAAGACATAAAAGAAATTAAATATAAAGCAACTTTTTAACTTAAATCAAATCATTTAAATACTAATTTACCCTTGAAAGCTTTGATTATTATAACTCCTAAATAAAACATTAAATGAAGTGCTTACTTCACTCATAAGATATTCAAATGTCTTAATTCACTGGGCAAGTTAACAAAACTTGAAAACCTCGGACGATTGATTCATTTATATAATTAAATTCATTTGGACTTAAAACAATCCTAGAAATATTGAAAAGATGTTTAAGATTCTTCTTAAACACTTCCTCAATATGATTGGATATTTATAAGAACAATTGGACTTAATTGTTCTTTGATGAAGAAAATCGTCCTCAAACAAAAACATAAAGAACCTAGACGTCATAGGAGATGACTAGCTATAGGATTAGAAATTTGGTAGAAAACCATAACCTTTCCTTTAGTTTTACCTAGGAACTTGCTTAAATATTCTAATTGTGTTTTAAGTGTAGCTTGGGATGACGGGAAGACCCTCCAGGTATGCTTTTATTTTATTGTAATTTACTTTCTTGCAATTTACTTCCTGCAATTTACTTTATTGCGGATGCACTTTACTTTTCTTGCATGATAAGACAAGCATTGCGTGAAAACCCACACCTTTAGGATAGTCCCTAAAACTGAAACCAAAACTAAGTTAAAAGTCATTGCAAGATAAAATTCACCGCCACAACATTTCAAAATATAAAACAACTCGAAATTTAATCACAAACGGAACACAAAACTACAATTGCAACTAAATTAAAACGTCTCGTTGGATGATCGGGAATACCTCGGATGATGTAACCTACGTGTTGCTAACGGGATTTCCCACGTGTCTAAATGAAAGTGTGGAACTCATTCGAGTTGAGTTTAGCAAATTCATCCGGACTAAGTGAATCCGATAAAAATAATGATGCGGAAGGATGGAGCCAGTGGGATCTTAACCGGTGTCGTTATAATCAACTTTAAGATTTGTTTTAATTAAAACGTACAAAACACTTGGAAATTAAGACTTCTCTAAACCAAAACACTTTTCTCATCTCCTGATTTATGATTTCTAAAACTAAACCTCTGCAACAACAAGGAGCTTGGAGCATGGTGGGCAGCACGGCCATCGTCATCAACAAAACTTAAACCTACTTCAGCAAAATCTTCTTAGAATTAAAACAACAAAGCCATAGGATTTCGAGGTAGCTTGCCTAATGCAACATAAATCCTCAACCTCTTTGTTAGGCATTTGCATTGCAAATTAAGCCCTAACCGGTCTTAGGATTCCGAGGTAGTCGTCTGATACGACATAAACCCTCGCATCTTCTAGAGCTATTTGTTTGATTTTATCATACAAATATAAGCCCTAATTAATTAAAATTGGCAAGATTGAAATACTAAATAAACATTAGGACTTTCCTAAATTCAAGCCAAACAATAGGATAGTCGGGAAATTACCGAAATTCACTTCGAATCAGTGATTTCTCCTACCTTTCTTCCTTCGGATTCACAAAACAAAAATGTTCCAAATTTGATCCATTCCCTATTGAAATTCCAAAATTCAATCTTTGAAAACCTTAAACTTTGAAATTCTTGAGAGCGAGAATTATTGGTTATTATCGAGAGTTTTCTTAGGTGATTCCCGTCACTTAAGATGTAATTAACTATAGGGGCTTGCCCTTATAGGGAATTTTAAAGAACCCGAGGTAATATAAACCCTGTTTAATACTTTCATATTAAGCGAGGGAATTTGTCGGCTTATAAAATTGGTTCGCAGACCAAACGGATGTCACAAAACTTCTAGTTTATTTGATCGAGCCCCACCCTCAAGCAGTGTGTCTCTTAGGGATAGATACACGGTTTGTGGTGCGGTGCTCGTTTATATAAACTATTCGGGATGTGAGATCGGTTCAATCTCAAATTTAAAATTATTTTCAAAATCAAATACTACTTTCTAAATTATATATATATTTAAATTAAATTTAAAATTTAAATTCGCCGACAACTTCTGTTAGGCGACCCCTTTTAAAATACAACACAACCTAAAAAATATGCCGACATACTTCTGGCGACTCCGCTGGGGAGTATTCCTCTCTCCATTATAATCAAATAATTCTGCTTTCAAAAATCGGTAGTGTATCCATGTCCCTAATGGATCAAACTACCCTTCTTTCCATTGGAATACTATGTTCATTTCTATCTTGAACAAGTATAGCCAACATTCTCTCGGATTTAGGAGCCATTTGTTTAGACACCCCTAAACGAGAGAGGTTCCGAGATCCTTTTACCTCATTTCGAGGTGGGGTGGACCCCGATAGGTGTTAGTTTAGGAGTGATCCTTCGAGTCGGGAAGTCTGGCTTAAGACTTTCTTTTCCTTTCGAATCGGATTCCTTACCTTCTCTACACCTTTGAACATTCCGTTCTAAATAAACAAACCCTCTAATAAGTGATTCTTTTAACAAATGATTCTTTTTTATAAATACATGAACAAAGAATAAGTTCGGACTCTTTTTAATTCCTTTCTTTTCGTCCTGAAGAAAAGAAGCATAACTCGGGATCGACAACCGAGTCTACCTTGCGGAAATGGAAGCCCCGAAGCCGATTTTCTCCTTCACCAACGGACTGGACTTCGCTGTCTATAAGGATGAGCTGCCCGACAATGGGGTCATCCGATTTGGACGAGGGATTCGAAAACACGAACGTCGAAGTCACCGACGTCTCCCTCTTTGCAGCGACGAACAAGGTATACGGCCGAGGAACCACTTCGCTGGAGTTCGACCTTAGGTCGACCCAAGAGTTTCCTCCCTGCAAAGGGTCCCGAGCTAGGAGGAATACTTGCCGTCCGCAAGAGGAGCTATTCTTACTACCCCCACTCGGTCTAGTTGTTTCGCACCTACCCCGACTTCGCCAAATCAAAGGGGAAAGAAATCCGGAACTATGATAAACTCGTTACCGTGGAGGGTACGGATCTTCTGTAAGACCTTCGTCTTCGAAATCGGGTCCGGTTCGAAGATTCCGTCGGCGACAAAGACCCGAAGAAGAAATAGAAATAGAAGGATCGCCGGGGAAGCCGAAGCTGCCGAGATTGCCTTCTGGAGGAAATTCCGGAGTTGTCGGAATATACACCGCTACCGGAATATACACCACTGCTCGACTACATACCACTTTTGGGAGGAAGCGGGTTCCATCCCCTCTCCGCCGCGAGAGGATGAAGAGAATGTTCGCAAGATTGCTTGCCACATTACCACGGCCCGCATACTACAACGATAGTCGCAAGAAAAGAACTAGAACTACGTCGTTTGCTCGACTGCAAACTTTGGTAGAAAAGCTCGCCAAGAAGGAAAACTGCCCCGTGTCGGAAATTCTACGAAGGATAGGACGGGTGCCAGTCAAATCCCGTCTTGGGCCCCGAGTAGAACCCGCCGTCATGATAGAAAAGCCAAGCAAGAGAATGAAGGCTAGCCCGCTGTCGTAGTATCAGGATTACAGATTAGGGAGGATACCACCTTCCAGCATTTGGCCGATAGACCATCCGGTCATAGACCTTCTGTCGCTAGAAGGATGGTGTGGCGTCCCACTACGGGGCGAGTTGAGAGCGAAACGACGGCCCGAGAGAGAAAGTCTCGCCGAGAGGCTGGAATGCGAAGAAAGTGCTACTTGCGATGAAGGGGACTCGTGAAAAAAGGACCCGACAACCATCGCATGACAACCACGAAGATACACGAAAGCTCCGCTAGAAGATGCCATGGAAAAGTTGAGAACCGACATCCGACGGTTGGCAAAAGAAAGAGAAGAAAAGTTCGGAGATGAGATCGACTCATCGAATTCATGGACAACGAATATGCGAGAAATCAACATGGTTGAGACACGAGCTTCATCGGCTTCTCGAGGTGCTCCTGCAGCTGCGAGAAGAGAGGAGCCGGGCGATGAAGAGACGGCTTCGGGAAAAGGATGACACGATCGCTCGAATGGCGAAGAGGATGGAAGAGATGGCCATAGCTGCGGCCACTCTCCGGAGTCAAGTACGACCACATAGAGAAACACCCCGGAAGTCATTCACATCGTAGACGGAGGAAAGGAGATTACATCCGTCGATGGGGATGACCAGTTGAAAAAGGATACAACACAAAGTATGATCCACGAAAAGGATATCAAGAACTTGGTAGAGCGACGGAGTGCGAGAAGCCTTAGCACAATCGAAGAGCGGGACATCCATTCGGACGGGTAGACCTTACCCGGAAGAATTCGACGCTGTCCAATACCGAAAGGCTTCGTACCACCTCCGTTTAAGACCTTCGACGGAACAGGAACCCCGACGGCATGTTGCACACTTTCGTGCCGGTTGTTGCAATGCCGGCGGGAGCGATGCGCTACTCTTCCGACGAGTTCGTTAGCGATCGTCGGGAATCGCCTTCGGCGGGTATGCGAGGTACCCAACGGTTCGGTGAAGACATTCTCGAGCTAGAGAGCCTCTTCATTAAGCGATTTGCGGAGCTCGGCACCACATCACTATAGGTGATTTAGTGGTAGAGAAACAAAGGTCGAATGAAACTCTAGTGGATTACATACTTCGATGGAGAAATTTAAGCATGAAGTGTGAACCACAAGCTGCAAGAACAACATGCGATCGGCATCTTGCTTAAAAGCATTCACGGCCCGATAGCACTTCTCCTCGAGGGATTCACTATTAAGACTTTTGAGAAGTTGTTAAGCAAGGCCGGAAGCTTGCAAGAAGAGGCGAAGCAATTAAGTTTTGCCGACAAGACGGACAAGCAAGAAGCCGGTGAAGACCTTCGAGAAGAAATCCGGGATCGTTGCGGCGGTTGACAAAGGCAAACAACCGATGCAAATACCACCGGAACGGCCGCGAGCAACCACAGACAAAATTACCGGCAACCCCGGTCCGGCTATCGGTCGTCTCCGCGAGTATGAACAACCGTCTCGTCCGCAACGTACATTGAGGGAGCTTCGAGCGAGGGAATATCCGTTCAAGAATGAAGCGGTACCAAAGATGTTCCGTAGCTTAATGAAAACTCCGGATTTCCACTGCCAGAGCCCAAAAGACCAGAGGAAGTCAACAAGAAAGGTGATCCCAACTTTTGCCCCTACCATCGGATGCTTGGGCACAAGATAGAAGACTGCATTACCTTCAAAAGTTGGCTCAATGACAACCTTCGGAAAGGAAATATAACAATCCCGAAGGAGTACATGAAGGAACCCCGGAAAGGAGGTTCCGTCGATGTTATCTCAACCGATCCCGTCATTCAGATAGATCCCTATGCAACCAACGATGGATGGACTACCGCTCGGACAAGGTCTTCGAAGAAGATTTTAGATAACATCCGAACCGCTTCGGTGCGAGCTTCAATTCGGAGTTCGAGACCCGTTAAGCCGAGTACTATCACTTGCGATAGAAGAACCACCTCGACGAGGAGACAATCGAAGAGAAGAAGAAAATTGACGAAGAAGAGGGGACCGAGATTCCTAAGGCTAGACTAGGGGCTGCTTATCCTAGGATAGTTGTTTCCGATTCGGGGGAGAAATCCCTCGAACCTCGATTTTGTATAATTATCTCGCTCACTTCGGTGGGATCATATAATGATAAGGGTGATGGCGTTGGCTACGTTTTGATTGTTTCTAACGATTACGTAACTAGCGACAATCCGGGCGTCGATTTCGATACCAACAACAATTCTCAAATCATACAAGATCTCGACGATCAAAATGACGAAGAAGGCATCCATCGAGGAGGCTACGAGAGTTCGACAAGCAACGGATCTATACGCGAGTTTCGAGGAGCTCCGAGTTACGATAGAGTTAGAGCCTTCGATTTGGAAGATAATCCGGAAGAGCCGGTCATTCCGATTCGGGAGGAGACACCGACAAACTCAACACTAGATTCGAAGAAATTACAGAAGTCAACTTAAGAAGTGGAAGAGTTCTACCTCCAAGAATGGGTCCAAAAGACAAAGGAAAGCAGGTGGTTGTTCAAGAAGAACCAACCCTAGCGGAAGACATACCCGTTCGAGAAGAAGCCGAGACGCATGGAAACAAAGTGGACTACAACGTGCTAGCCCATCTTAGGAAACTACCGGCCAAACCGAGCATTTACGATGCTCTCATCTTATCAAAGGAGATGAGGGAAGCTCGATCGAGGCCTTACTTGATCCGGAAATTTGCTTAGCTCAAATGGCCGGAGATTCCTTAGATGAGGTTTGCTCGTTAAAAGAACGACGAGGTGTTACCTTCACGGACAATGACCTACTACTTGGGACGGCAGATCACAACCGACCGTTGTACATTTCGATTACAATTGGGAAGTTTACGCTCTCCGGAGTATTGGTGGATCCGGGAGCATCAATCGATATAATGAGTCTTCGAACACTAGCATACTTGGAAATTGATGCTCGTGAGCTCGAGGCCGACAAAATGTTATTAAGAGGATTCAACCGAGAAAGGAGAAAGAGCCCTCGGGTCGATAACGCTATCGATGAAAACCGGTGACTTAGGAAAGACAACCGCAAAATTTCATATAATCGATTCGAAACGTCGTTCAACGCTCTCTTGGGCCGACCATGGATACATGAAAACGAGGATGGTACCATCATCTACGCATCGGTGCATCAAATATTACGATGGAGGGGAACGAGTGCATCAAAGGCGACTTACAACCATTCTCCGTACATGAGATTGGGATCCATGAAGATGCAGACTTATTATGCACCGCCAAAGAAAACAATCTTCTCCGGAGATACCGTAACAAATGAAGCAAAGAAAGTTCGGGACAACGAAGAACCTGAAGTTCTAGTCCAACGATCACTCACCACTCCCTTCCGGCGAGATGGTGAAGGTTTCTCCACAACTCGCATCCGAGGTCGAGGCGGGGACGAGGCCGTGGTAGAGACATTAGGACGGTTGGACGAGAGAAAACCCGCCATCAATGTTGATTGGGAAGATAGTTACGAAGAAGAAAAAGGAATCAAGCAGAAGCGGCGACAATAAGTCGAAAGAAGCCGCAATACAAGATCTCCCTCGAAGATGAAAAGAACGAAGAATACAAATCAATGTACGAGAAGATTAACCACTACGTACGTACTATGACCCTAACTCCGATCCATTCTAATAAGATCGAGAGTATGGAGTTCAAAGAGGTACGTAGTGACGGTGCAAAGCCGATCAAATTCTACCGCGGTGCTTCTTCCTTCAAAACTGAAAATAATGTACAATTCGAAGATGTCACTTCATCAGAATTAATGGAATTACCTTTTGAGTGGTACTCTCCCTGTGTTCGAAATTTAATTCAACGTGGTTTCTTACCTCGACAATGGACAAAAGGCCAATCTCAACATTTTGAAAAGTTATGGAATAACTCCGGTCGTCCACCCAATTCAAAGTATGGACTCGGATTCGGCACAGTAGGGTCAGTTGACGATGCTGAATTTTGCTTGGTTGTCACTTGCAAGTCCAATGAAAACTGCATGGAAACTACGGACGAACTCGAAGATTTACAAATTGGAGACGCTCCACCGAGAATTCGAAGAAGAAATTAAATCCACAATAGATGAGTTAACGGAAGTTAACTTAGGTACTAACAAAGAGCCTAAACCTACCTTTGTTAGCTCCTTACTCGATAAAGAAGACTCCGAAGAAATAATCGAGTTATTAATGGAATTTAAAGACTTGTTTTGCTTGGAGCTACGATGAAATGCCGGGATTAGCCCCGAGGTTGCGGTCCATAAGCTAGGAGTGGATCCTACTACGTTCCGGTCGGACGAGGTCCCGGAAGAATGCGTCTAGAAATCGAACAACAAGTCATAGCCGAAGTTAAAAAGCTAATAGACGCTAAATTTGTCCGTGAAGAACAATACCCGACACAGTTAGCCAATGTGGTGCCGGTCGGAAAGAAGAATGGTCGGATCGGAATTTGTGTGGACTTCGGAGATTTAAACAAGGCATGTCCAAAAGATGAATTCCCTCTACCGATTCCGGAACCGATGATCGATATTGCTTCGACACATGAAATATTCTCATTCATGGATGGATCTTCGGGATACAACCGAGATAAAAATGGCTCCGGAAGATGAAAAGCTTACGGCATTCGAACGCCGATCGGAGTATTTTGCTTACACGGTGATGCCATTCGGACCGAAGAACGCAGGAGCAACTTACCAAAGAGCAATGACAAGAATTTTTGATGATCTCATCCACAATCAAGTCGAGTGCTACGTGGACGATGTCGTCATCAAAAGCAAAGTAAAGGAAAACCACCTGTATGATTTGAGAATTGTTTTCGAACGATTAAGACAATTTAACCTTAAGATGAATCCCTTAAAATGCGCCTTCGGCGTCACCTCCGGGAAATTCTTAGGATTCGTTGTCCGACATCGTGGAATTGAAATCGACCCGGAGAAGATTAAAGCCATCTTAGAAATGCCGCCTCCCAAAACCTTAAAACAACTACGATCTTTTCAAGGAAGTCGGCATATCTTCGACGCTTTATCTCAAACTCGTCGAGTAGGTGTCGGCCTTTCTCGGCACTAGTTAAAAAGGACGCCAAATTTATTTGGGAAGAGAAATGCCGAGAAGGCCTTCGAAGACATTAAACAATATTTAATGACACCTCCTGTCTTAGCGGCCCCGATCTCGGGTAGACCGCGATACTTTACACCGCGGCTTTAGATGACTCTCTCGGAGCCTGTTAGCCGGAGTCAATGATGAGGGTAAAGAAAATGCTCTTTACTACTTAAGCCGTCGTTTACTTCCGACGGAAGTAAGGTATCCCGCAATTGAAAAGCATTGTTTGGCCCCGATCTTCGCCGCTCAAAAGCTCGGGCACTACATGCTTTCTCATAAGGTCGACTTGATTTCGAAGTTTAATCCATTGCAATACTTGATGACTCGTCCAACACTTTCCGGCGGACTTGCCGGATGGTCGATGATATTATTGCAATTCGATATAACTTTCGTGCCTCTGCGTGCCGTAAAGGGACAAGTCTTAGCGGACTTCCTCGCAGACACACCCTTTGCCGGCCGAATCTCCTCTCAATGACGATGCGCAGATGAACAAATAATGAACCTAGAAGACCTTGACGATCGACGTTGGGAATTATATTTTGACGGAGCATCTTCGGCACACAAAGACGAAGAATCGCAAGTGATAGTGCCGGTAAGGCGGGAATCGGGCTAATCTTTATAACACCGGAGCGGGGGATGTTAAGATACTCCTACCACTTGACGGAACCGTGTACAAACAACGAAGCGAATACGAAGCCCTCATAACGGGATTGGAATTAACCATTCGAATGGGGATAACGGACATCAGCATCTACGGGGATTCACAGTTAATCATTCAACGGATCGCCGGACGATACGGAATTCTAAAGCCGAAGACTCGAACAATACTTCCGGTATGCCATACAGTTGTTGGAACGGATTCCAAATGTGACAATCTACAAAATTCCTAGAAAAGAGAATGCTTTAGCGGATGCTTTAGCCCGTCTCGCAAAAGAATTTGCTCGTTTGCAAGATGAATCGGTGGAAGTGTCGGTTCACGGACGTCGAGGTCCTATCACGGCTCGACATAGACACAATACACAAATCGGCAAAAGAAAAAGAATCGAGTTGCGAGCGGTGACGGAAAACACGGAAGATTGGCGACGGCCATTGATGAACTACACCGCAAACGGGAAAGCTACCGGACGATAGGTCGCTGGCCCATCGGATCAGAAAAGAACTCCTGTCTTACGCATTAATAAACAACACATTATACGGAAGGTCTTTTGATCGAAATGTGGCTAAGGTGCCTAAGCGGGTCTGAGGCCCGTGAAATTGTTAAAGAGGTACATTCAGGACTCTGTGGCGCTCACCAGTCGGGTCCAAAAATGAAGATGAAAATTAAAAGACTAGGGTACTACTGGCCCTCGATGATGACCGATCGCATGAAAATCGCCGAGAGCTGTCACCAATGCCAAGTGCACGGAGTGGTTCTACACCGACCTCCAAATGTGCTGCACCCGACAATTGCGTCGTGGCCATTTGAATGTTGGGGCACGGATATAGTGGGTCCGATAGAACCACCATCTTCGAAAGGACATCGTTTCATTCTTGCGGCTACGGATTACTTTTCCGAGTGGGCGAGCAGGTTCCACTTAGAGAAGTGAAAGCACACCACGTGCTTGCGGTTTTCAAGATCCAAGTTGTCTACCGTTTCGGAGTGCCGCGCGGGATCATCTCGGATAATGGGTCGGCATTCGGAAGCACACAAATCAACAATTTTGTCGGGAGACACGGAATCGGCGGCGATACTCGACAATTTACTACCCAAGAGCAAACGGCCTCGGCGAGGCTTTTAATAAAACTCTCGTTCAAATCTTAAAGAAAACCTTGGACGATAATAAGAGAAATTGGCACGAGAAATTGTTAGAAGCCTTATGGGCCTACCGGACAACCTTCGAACTCCTACTCGAAGCTACACCTTACGCTGCGGTGTATGGGTCCGAGGCGAGTGTTACCTTTAGAGGTTCGGCTTCCTTCACTCGGAATTGCGGTTGCAAACAAGATCACGACGAAGAAAACGCCGGACTACGACTCGAAGAATTAGAAAGCTTGGAAGGGAAAAGACTTGCGGCGCAACGAATTTAGAACTATACCAAGCTAAAATGGTTCGAAGCCCATGACAAGGCGGTTCGCCCAAGAACCTTCAAAGTTGGTGACTTAGTTCTCGTTCTCGAGAGACCTATTCTTGCACACCGCAAGATAGGAGGAAAATTTGAACCCACTTGGGAAGGACCGTTTGTGGTTGAAGCGGTATACTCGGGAGGTTCCTACCGGCTAGTGAATTGCCGAGGAGAACGACATATGCTTCCGATCGACGGACGATACTTGAAAAAGTATTACGTTACCGATGTTTCGAAGGAATGAATTCTTCATCCCTAAGAAACACGGGCGAAGTAATTACTTATGATTGGGTCCGAACCTAAAAAAATAATAAAACGTGCTAAGATAAATAAAATCATGATAATTAAGTTTTCCTTGTTTTCTTTTTCAAATCAAAATCTCTTCCCTCATCTTATCCTACTTCATTCCTGTTAAATTTCAAAATATAAGAATAATAAAAAATGTATCTTTAATAAACATTTTCTTAATGTTCTTGTTCTTAGTACTGACCACGATCCTTTTCCTTGTCTTTTCGCGGGGAAATGTCGAACGGGCGGTTGGTCTTGAACTTTAAGAATGGCGTAAGCCTTGCACTCGATGAAAAGAGGGTGAAAGATGGAGCGATAATCGAGATTGACTCGGATTTCGCACCGGCGAGGCCTACGATACGAGGAAAGTGGCTGGGTCCCGGTTAACCGAGAAGAGCTGCCGGACGGACGAGTGATGAAAGTGGGTGGCCCAAGCCACCAATCCAACAACAAGAAAAGAAAAGCAAACACCGAAGAAGACAAGAAAATGAAGTCCGTAGTCGCTACGGCGGAGGGCGGGCTTGTCGGCGCCGCGCCGCGAGAGATTCAAGAAGTTCGGAGGGCTACTCTCACGACCACGCAACGAAGGAATAAGAATCGCCGTATCCGTAAGATGTTAACAAAACTAGGCGCGGACCAGCGCGACGAGACAATTGCTAATGCCGGCACATACACTTCAAGAACATCGGTTCACCGGGAACACGAAGAAAGGAGGCCGGCTCCTAGAATAATAGAAAGAACCGGGGAAATCTCCGAGAAGATCGGAAGGAAGAAGGCTACCACGCCACCGGATAGAACCACCGGTAATGCATGACCTTGTTGCGAAGCAACCCGGGGGATGTCCCGACGGACATCATCCACGAGGAGCGAGGTATGCGGGGGAACGTGAAGGGATCGAACCATATATCCCACAATATGTCACAAGGCCTCGCCATGCGCAGATCATTCCGGAATACGAGCTGGAGAGAATGCGGAATGTTGAAAAGAAAACTTTCGAATACTTCGAGAGAATTAAAGGAAGAAGAATCAACATACTAGAAGGCCTCGAGCTACACACCGACGTATTCTCGGAGTATGAACAACGAGCAAATCGTGGATTGTATCCGGGATCCGAAGAGAATGGGCCGAGCGAGGCCGCACGAGGGAAAACACATACTCGGAACCCGGAGATGGATGCCGGGGAAAGGAAGAATCACAATACAATGCGGATGCTTGCTACAACTTTGCTGAAGACAGGAAGGGAAACCCACCGGGAATACTCCGTCATGGGCGAGTAGATCCGATGCCATCGGTTATCAAGAGAATGGTAAAAAGATTGATAACATGGAGAGTACTGCCAGCGGATTGCATACCCAATAGCTGCATTATCAACATCTACAAACGGGGTGATTGCATACCCCCACATATTGATCACCACGACTTCGTCGGACCTTTACGCACGGTCTCTTTCTTGAATGAGTGTAACATCATGTTCGGATCGACCTCCGGATAGCGAGGCCCGGGTGAGTTCCGAGGGCCGATAAAGATACCTTTACCGGTGGGTTCCGTCATGATGCTGCAAGGTAACGGAGCGGATATCGCAAAGCATTGCATACCGGGGGTGCCGGTGGAGCGAATCTCGGTTACTTTCGGGAGGATGGACGACGACGAAAATACCTTACCATTTCCAACCGGACCCGGAGCTAGAGAACCTCCGGCCTTACGAGCTCGTGAGTTACATGGGAAATATCACACCTCCAACGTACATCCAGTCGGCATCCTTGCCAAGGATGGCTTGGAAGGTGATGTTATTGACCATGTACCTCACTATTCGGACATGGATTTTTGACGGATGATTCTTTTGATGGATCAACAAAGATCATACACGATCCGCTTTGAGTCTACATGGATTGTATGAGATATATTCCGGATCGAGTTGTATGATGTATTTTCAACATGATTGGAATGAAAGTGACCATGTCACGTTTTTGGCCTTCACCTCTTTTGTGCAAATTGATTGGGAAACGCCGTTAAAGTTAAATGAACTTCGAACAAAGAACAGAAAAGAAATAAAACAAAAAAAAGAGAATAAAAGAAAACTTTCTAAAAAAAAAATCTGAAAAATGAAAAACACCAAGTTCACATGAACATTAAATAAACAATAAAATAAAATTTGAACCATTAAAAGATAAACGAAATCAACACAAATCTCAAATTCCATCCTTCCAAACTTCAAAATCAAATTTCATCTTTACAAATTTCAAATCAAATCCTCGATCAAATTCCAAATCCAATCTCGATCAAGTTTCAAACTTGATCTTCCAAATTTCAAATCAAATCTTAAATCAAATTTCAATCGAGTTCAAACTCATCCTTCCAAATTTCCAAATTCCGAATTCAATCTTTCCAGGCTTCAAGTCTCAATCAAATTAAAATTCAATTTCTTCCAGATCTCGAATCAAATATCAATCAAATCAAATCAAACTCTTTTGGGTCGAGGATTTTACATCCAAGACTGCACTGCTTTAGGATTCTTTACCTATTGCACTGAAATACATCAAATCAAACTCTTTTGGGTCGAGGATTTCACATCTAAGACCGCATTGCTTTAGGATTCTTTTCCTATTGCATTCGAAATACATCAAATCAAACTCTTTTGGGTCGAGGATTTTACATCCAAGTACCGTACTTGCTTTAGGATTCTTTCCTATTGCCTTGAAATACATCAAAATCAAACTCTTTTGGGTCGAGGATTTTACATCCAAGACTCGTCATCTGCTTTAGGATTCTTTTCCTATTGCACTTTGAAATACATCAAATTCAAATCTTTTGGGTCGAGGATTTTACATCCAAGACCAGCACTTGCTTTAGGATTCTTTTCCTATTGCACTGAAATACATCAAATCAAACTCTTTTGGTTCGAGGATTTCACATCCAAGACTGCCTTGCTTTAGGATTCTTTTCTATTGCCTTTGAAATACATCAAATCAAACTCTTTTGGGTCGAGGATTTTACATCCAAGACCGCATTGCTTTAGGATTCTTTTCCTGTTGCCTTTGAAATACATCAAAATCAAACTCTTTTGGGTCGAGGATTTTACATCCAAGACCGCATTGCTTTAGGATCCTTTTCCTATTGCCTTTGAAATACATCAAATTCAAACTTTTGGGTCGAGGATTTCACATCCAAGACTGCACTGCTTTAGGATTCTTTTCCTATGGCACTGAAATACATCAAATTCAAACTTTTGGGTCGAGGATTTCACATCCAAGACTGCACTGCTTTAGGATTCTTTTCCTATTGCACTGAAGTACATCAAAATTCAAACTTTTGGGTCGAGGATTTTACATCCAAGCTACCTATTGCTTTAGGATTCTTTCCCTATTGCAATGAAATACATCAAAATTCAAACTTTTGGGTTGAGGATTTACATCCGAGACTGCATTGCTTTAGGATTCTTTCCCTATTGCGATGAAATACATCAAAAAAAAAATCAAACTCTTGAGGTTAAGGATTTTACATCCAACACCACTTTGCTACGAGATCTCTTCTCATTGCAACGATTCAATCTAATCAATTCAATTTTCTTTCGAGGTTGGAGATGTTACATCTAAAACCTCGAACTCCAATTTTCATTTCGAATCGAATCCCTCAAATTAATTTTGACAAAACTTGATCTAAAAAAAAACTCCAAGTTGAAATCTAAACTCACACATAAAAATCTAAAACAAAATAAAATCTAAATCGAAATTCCCCGAGGTCATGTGATTTGGGATTTACCTCCTTTTCCTTTCCACGGCGAGAGTTCGAGAATCTCCGGTTCCGGAGATATACTCGACACTCCCAGTCAGAAGCTCTTCTACTTCGTCCTAAGTTCGTCACTTGGACATCCGTGTTGGTTTTGTTGATCGCTTCGGTCAACACCAATACGCGCGGTGTGCTCCGTCGGCTCACCACACCTATTGGGGGTCCATTTGTTGACCTCATTTTTGATGAGGTCTTCCCTTCTTCTTTTTAGTGCTTAGGATCTAGCCTTAGGCTTTTTCTTTTGACTATCTTAGAGGACTAGAATTGGGACCCGCCTTTTAGAAATTCAAACCACTTCTAAACTCCCTGCAAACTCCACAAACTTGACTATAGACCCCTAATCACCTAGAGGGTTGAAATCGAATGTGGAAGTTTAAAGGATGAGTTCCTATAGGACTCTTTGGCCTTAGGACCGCTCACAGGTGGCTCAGTGCAGTGAAGGGGCTGACCTACACTACACTTACACACTACATTTCCACACACTTCCTAAAACCACACCCATACCCAACTTAACCTCCGACTCATGTAGGTGATTCACATGGATGGTCCTTAACCCACAAGCCCTTGGCTAAGAGGGTTAGGAACAACATAGTGAATGCCTCAAATGAGTCCTTTCATGGCTCATATGGGCTTGAAATGGTTTCATGGCTCAACCAAAATGATTTCTTTCCACCTAAATTCACCCAATCTCCAATTTCCCAAATTTTCAATTTTTGACCCTCGAAATTACCCAAATTTTTGCAAAATTTCCAAATTACCCAAAATTTTCCAAAATCAATCCCAAACATCTCCACATCACTCAAATTGATCATCCATACCCAAAAATACCAAAGATTCCAAAAATACCCCCCAATACCCTCCAAATACCCAAAATACCCTTCTTGGCCTAAAAATCCAAAAATTCAGAAAATTCCCAGAAAATTCCAGAAAATCCCAAATATTCCCAATTTTATTTTGTCCAACTACACCATGGGCCAATTTTGTCAATTTACCCTACTTTTGTCAAAACCCCAATTTTACCCATTTTAACCCAAAGTGAACCCGATGTCAAACCAAACCTATCCAATTGACCCAAATTCTGGTCCAATTCAATTCTAAACTTCAATCCAACATTCCCAATACCAATTTAGACCAAATCCAAGTCCAATTTGATTGACATTTGGATCCAATCTCACTTTTGGCCTTAAAGCCCAATTTGGACCCATGACCCAAACTTAACCCAAACTCACCCAATTCAACTCCAATTAACCTCAAATCTTTTCTAAATCTTCCTTAACATTCCCAAAAACAAAACCCTAACATGATTTGCCCAAAATTTGAACCCAAGTCCCACTCAAACTCAATCCAAGGTCAAAAGGCCCATTTTTGACCTAAACCCAAACCTAACCCAAATTCAACCCAATTCAAATCCAAATCACCCCCAATTTGTTTCAAATCACTCATGACACATCCATGAGCTAAACCCAACAATTATTTGGCCCAACCTCTTTACAAAATTCCCATCCATAAATTCATTTTT
>JAKZJZ010001963.1:0-22083 GCA_022702705.1 Papilionanthe hookeriana x Papilionanthe teres
ATGCATTTTGAACTAGCTCGCCGTCGGCGGGGAACGACCTCGCCGTCAGTGGGGCTTCTAGAAGGTCTTCAAACCGCGCGATCTCGCTGTTGGCGGGCTCGGACTCGCTGTCGGCGAGGTAGTTATAATTTCTTCAGAAATTCTCCTCACGATCTCGCCGTCGGCGGCCTCGATCTCGCCGTCGGCGAAGTAGTTATATTTGCATGAATTTCCTCCTTTTTGATCCAAATTTGCTTCATTTCATGTTTTTTGCTTCCATCACTTATAAATATTTATTCCTGCAATAAAATAAAGAAAATACCTTTCTTTAAAGTGCAATTTCATCAAAAATAGATATGAATTTCTTGATGTATTTTTCTGTGATCAAAATCCCCCAAATTTAATTATTACTTGTCCTCGAAGTAATTTTAATACTAAATAAATAATAATAATGATTTCTATAATAGAATTTTTCAATCCGGATAATATATGAATTAAATTTAAATAACATTATAATAAAGTTGAATAGAAATATTTCTAAGTAATTAAATTAACTTTATAGAGATAAGATTATTTAGTTATCGGCTCTAAGATTTACGGCTTTCAATTTATTTCGAGAACATTATATTTAAAAATAGTAAATTACTTAAGATATTTAGATGATAAGAAGTTAAAGAAATCACTTATTTAGTAAAATACTAATCCATAAATATAAGTTTAGAAATATAATTAAGTTCTACCCTTTAGGTTGATTCCATTGAAGCCAATTTTTGATAAGACATCTCCTCAAGCTTCTCCTCACTTATATTTTTCTTTTATTTTCTTTTCTTTTCTTTTCTTTTTTTTTCTTTTCTTTTTCTTTTTTAAGTGAGGATTACTATATCTGGATAGCCTGTTAATAATTTTGAACTTCAATTTCACTTCCTAAATTTGAAACTTAAAATATTTATTTGCTTATATATATTTCATAACCTTTACTTCATTGAGTTTCTATCCTTTCTTTTTCACTTAAATACTTAAGAATTTTCAATTTTTAGAATATAGTTTCCCTTATTTTAAATATTTTACTATATTCTTATTAATTTTAACCAAATATCTTATTCTATTAATTAATTGAATTACTAGAAATATTTTCTTTAACTTTATATAATAATTAAATAAAGTAACTCATATTTATTGAATTGAAAAACTACGATAGAAAATCATTTAATAATAATTTTTTAAAATAGAAATTGAGAACAATTTTAATAATTAAATTTGTATTTTAACCTTCCCCCAAACTTAAATTTTTCTATCTATGCTATATAGTGAAAAAGGGAAAGTATATAAATAAAATTCATCATACCTTTGAGCTTTAGGTATTTCTTTTCTTTGAAATTTTCGCAGGCTTTTTCATTACTTACATAACATGTACTGTTAGTATTCTTCCACATATAATATTTTAAAAAGAAAGTGCAGGGATGGAAATTTTAAAATAAGTATCAAACATAACAAAGAAAACTTAATCTATTACTACACATACATTTAAAATTTAAAAAAATACTGTTGACCTCATTTTTGATGAGGTCTTCCCTTCTTCTTTTTAGTGCTTAGGATCTAGCCTTAGGCTTTTCCTTTGACTATCTTAGAGGACTAGAATTGGGACCCGCCTTTTAGAAATTCAAACCACTTCTAAACTCCCTGCAAACTCCACAAACTTGACTATAGACCCCTAATCACCTAGAGGGTTGAAATCGAATGTGGAAGTTTAAAGGATGAGTTCTATAGGACTCTTTGGCCTTGAGGCCCTGCACTGGGTGGCACAGTGCAGTGAAGGGGCTGACTTACACTACACTTACACACTACATTTCCACACACTTCCTAAAACCACACCCATACCCAACTTAACCTCCTGACTCATGTAGGTGATTCACATGGATGGTCCTTAACCCACTAAGCCCTCGGTGAGAGGTTAGGAACAACATAGTGAATGCCTCAAATGAGTCCTTTCATGGCTCATATGGGCTTGAAATGGCTTCATGGCTCAACCAAAATGATTTCTTTCCACCTAGATTCACCCAATCTTCAATTTCCCAAATTTTCAATTTTTGACCCCGAGACCCTACACTACTAAACTGCAAAACCATCGAAATTACCCAAATTTTTGCAAAATTTCCAAATTACCCAAAATTTTCCAAAATCAATCCCAAACATCTCCACATCACTCAAATTGATCATCCATACCCAAAAATACCAAAGATTCCAAAAATACTCCCAATACCCTCCAAATACCCAAAATACCCTTCTTGGCCTAAAAATCCAAAAATTCAGAAAATTCCCAGAAAATTCCAGAAAATCCCAAATATTCCCAATTTCATTTTGTCCAACTACACTATGGGCCAATTTTGTCAATTTACCCTACTTTTGTCAAAACCCCCAAATTGACCCATTTTAACCCAAAGTGGACCCAATGTTAAACCAAACCTATCCAATTGACCCAAATTCTGGTCCAATTCAATTCTAAACTTCAATTCAACATTCCTAATACCAATTTAGACCAAATCCAAGTCCAATTTGATTGACATTTGGATCGATCTCACTTTTGGCCTTAAAGCCCGATTTGGACCCATGACCCGAAGCTTAACCCAAACTCACCCAATTCAACTCCAATTAACCTCAAATCTTTTCTAAATCTTCCTTAACATTCCCACAAACAAAACCCTAACATGATTTGCCCAAAATTTAGACCCAAACCCCACTCGAAACTCGATCCGAGGTCAAAAGGCCCATTTTTGACCTAAACCCAAACCTAACCCAAATTCAACCCAATTCAAATCCAAATCACCCCCAATTTGTTTCAAATCACTCATGACACATCCATGAGCAAAACCCAACAATTATTTGGCCCAACCTCTTTACAAAATTCCCATCCATAAATTCATTTTCAAAACTTAAGGGCCCATTCCTTAAGCCATTTTAAAAGCCCACTTCCACCAAATCCAAAGCCCCAAAATTCTTCCAAAGCCCATATGACATTTCCCCTCATCATATTTTCAATTAAAATCATCCCTAAGTCCTAAACCAATCATCAAATAATTCTAAATGAAGCTTCATCCAAATTTCCACCAAATTATCCAAAATCCTTAAAATCCTTTTTTATGAAATTGACCAGAACCTTTTCCCGAAGCCAAATGGAGCCATGGAGCCATGCACAAGCCATATGCAAGCCATGAGAGCCTCTTTACATGTCACCATGCCATTTTGGGCAAAAGGAGGAGGCTCTTTCCTTAATTCCTAAAGGTGATTAACCACTTCCATGATTCCACTAAACCATGCTTAAGCTTCAATTGTGCTTGGATGGTGACTTGACCCTACGATTATGCTGAGCCAAATCACTTTTCCCTCGGCCAAAACCAGGCCTTGGGTGGTGCACCTAGCCCAAATGGGTGGGTTGACCCATTTAGGTCCAAATCCAGCCATGCCCCATTCCACTTTGGATCGAAAGCCTTTACACATGTCCATGGCCGATTGATTGAACAAACCTCCGACCACGACCTACTGACCAAGATGGTGACCATTGCACAGCGGCCGGTCACCGAGGCCGCCGGAAAACACCATGGCCGAGAGCTCACATGTGAGCCAACATTGAAATTCTCACTTGCTCAGAGCTGCCCCATCCACTAGTGGTCACCATGGCTGATCTTCTCCTCACAGAGCAGGTGATCCCAAGCCCTAACTCCCACAGGGAGGCCTCCCGAGCCAGCTCTATTTAAACTCCACCCCTCTCGGCCATGAGAGGAGAGAAGCAAAAACCTTGCCAAAACTACGCAAAATTGTTCCGGACCCTTCTCCATCCTTAGAGCACTTGATCCCAGGTGAAATCCCCCTGCCATTTCTCCTCTGTAAGCTCGATTTCGGAGTTGAAATTCCACCCAAAACCGGGACACTTCTCCACGGTGAGCCAATTCCCAAATTGATTGGCTCTACACCTTCACCGGACCGAGGGAAGGTGTCCACCAGCAAAAGCCCCATCTCCAGAGCCACCCGGTTGCTCCGGCCTCCAAGCTTTGTGATCGGGCTTGGTCGAAATCATATCCGGACGATCCATCGGACCGGGAGACTTCATGCGGAGCTTGCTAGGACCCAATCGAAGGTGCAACAACTCTCGGATTGAAGCCACACTTCTACGAGCCAAGGTATGAGCTAACTCTTCATCCCGAGCTTCGAAGATTCTCTATTTCAAATGCCTTAGTTTCAATGCATGTTAACCGTATAGATGTGTTCGTCTCTTGAGACGAATCCATAGAGTATAAGAACGTAAAAATCCATTGAGAATCGAGTGAGATCTTAGGGATTTAGTGTGGACGGCTCTCGGGTGAGAACACTTGGGGACGATGAACGGATGCCGTCCATTCAATACATGCGCGCACGGATGGTCAGGATCGCGTCGGACCAGGAGACGGTACGAGAACCGCGGGGCCCGGGCTGCTGACTCAGGTGGCGGCATCGAATGGGAGCGCGCCGCGTGGCCTTTCGGAGCTGCCGAGGATGCGCCGGCGCCGCGTGGATAAATAGAAAATTAGGGTATTTTCTTATTTATTTAATTCCCTAAACTTCAAAATTCATATCTACTGTGTAGAAAAATCATAAAAATAAAATAAAAATACCCTCTTGCTCGGTGAACGAGAGGAGAATAATGTGGAAAAGAAATCATTTAATTTCATCGAGTATTTTATTTTTTATAATTTATTTACTCTCTGCATTGTTTTAATTCTCCATGCATGCATACAATTCACCATGGCATGAGACCATAGGGCTTTTGAAGCCTCTGAATTTGGGAACATTCCTGAATTTTCCAAAGTCGAGGCCATCCTATGAGGAGTTCTTGATTTTTCGAGTTCGAGTCATCTGTTTTGAGTATTTTAGTTCCAGTAAATAGCATGTTGTGAAATAAATTCTAGGAAAATTTGGTGATGTTCCTTATGACCGAGAGAACCACTAGGAAAAATAGGTTTTGACTTAGTTCATTTAAAACAACCCTAATTGGCTTAAACACCCAAAATAGGTCTTTAATTAATTAGAGTTAACCGGGCATCAAATTGACTTGAAATCAATTCTCCACTGACCTTTAGGATCAGAGGAACCCACCATAAAAATTTGAGGTCGATTGGACTTGGTTAGCCCTACTAATTGGGTTGATTAAGTCGCTTAGCCATTTTAAACTTTAAAAATTCATAACTTTTAAAATACTTTTAAAAAATTCACCAAATTGGTTTTGGAGCCTCTCTGATATCAGGGGAACCTAAGAAAATTAAAATTTCAATTTTCTAAAAAAGTTGATTTTTAATAATATTTTAATATTTTTAACAATTAAAAAATAATAAAAATCACAAAAATAATAAAATTCACCAAAATGTCACATTTTGAATTTTAATCACTTAGGAACAAATCCCACATTTTTCCTAGGTCTATTTAGTGAGATATTGAATTTTAAAGCCCCAGGGTAATTTTAAAATTAAAAAAATGTATTTTCTAGCATTTTCACTAAAATAATTATAATAAATCATAGAAAAATCAGAAAATTGTAAAATTTGTTTCTCTGGTTTCCTTGATATTAGAGAGATTTTTGAAAAATATAAAACCCATTTTTTCAACATTTATTTTATTTTTAAATTAATTAACACTCCAAAACTTAAAATAATTATAATAAAAATAATATAATTCAAAAAATCACCAAAATTGGTCCAAGTGCTTCTCTGGTCATTAGGAATGTCCCCTAATTTTCTTAAGGACAGAAACTTTCCCTTGGTCATGTTATTAAATTTTCCTTGAAAATCTCTATTTTCCACCAAAAATAATTATATAAATAAATTAAATACAGAAAAATCACATTTTCTCCTCTCATGTCTTTATTGACATATGAGTGAAGTCACATAAAAATTTCAAGTTCATTTGGGTTCAATTTAGTGAGTTATGAAATTATTAAGCTTAAAGGGTAAAATGATAATTAAAATCTTTAATCCTTAATTAAAACTTTAGGTTTAATAAAAAATCAACAAGTAAAATATTTGATCTTAATCTGATTTGGATGATTGAAATTTAAATAATTAAAGGGTAGAAACCCATTAAACAATTTTTAAATGATTAAACTTTAATTAAATAATAGATTAAATTTGGAAGAATAATAAATTGGAATTATTAAAATAAGGATATTTATTAGGAAGAGATTTATTCTTTAATTTAAAAATCCCTAAACTAATTATATCAACTAATACTCAATTTTTAATTAAAATGATAACTCAAATTTAAAATATTAAAAGACTTAATTAAATTATTAAATTCTTTTGAAATTTCAATTAAAATTAAAAATAAAGTAAATTAAAGATAAATTAAATTAAAATTAAATTAAATTTAATAATTAAATTAAATTAGATTAAAACAAATTAAATTAAATTAAACTAAATTAAATAATTAAATTAAATTAAATTAAATAATTAAATTAAATTAAATTAAATAATTAAATTAAATTAAATTAAATAATTAAATTAAACAATTAAATTAAATTAAATTAAATTAAATAATTAAATTAAATTAAATCAAATCAAATTAATTAAACACCAAATCAAATTAAATTGAACTATGTTAAACTAAATTAAAACTCAATTAAATTAAGTTGAATTAAATATAACATCACCTAAGACATAAAGAATTGAAAATAAATGAACAACTATTCCAAATTTAAACCCTTTAACTTAAATCAAATCATTTGAATACTAATTTACCCTTGAAAGCTTTGATTATTATAACTCCTAAATGGAACATCAAATGAAGTGTTACCTCACTCATAGGATATTCGAATGTCCTAGTTCATCGAGCGAGTTAACAAGACTTGAAAACCTCGGACGATCGATTCATTTATATAATTAAATTTATTTGGACTTAAAACAATCCCGAAAATATTGAAAAGATGTTTAAGATTCTTCTTAAGCACTTCCTCGATATGATAGGATATTTATAAGAACAATTGGACTTAATTGTCCTTTGATGAAGAAAATCGTCCTCGAAACAAAAAAACACAAAGAACACAGACGTCATAGGAGTTGATTAGCTATAGGATTAGGAATTTGGTAGAAAACCATAACCCTTCCCTTAGCTTTACCTAGGAACTTGCTTAAATATTCTAATTGTGTTTTAAGTGCAGCTTGGGATGACGGGAAGACCCTCCAGGTACGCTTTTATTTTTTTATTGCAATTTGCTCTCTTGCGATTTACTTTCCTGCAATTTATTTAACTGCATTGCACTTACTTTTCTTGCATGATAAACAACAGTTGCATGAAAACCCACACCTTTAGGATAGTCCCTGAAACTGAAACCAAATTAAGTTAAAAGTCATTGCAAGATAAAACTCACCGCCACAACATTTCAAAATATAAAACAACTCAAAATTTAATAACAAACGAACACAAAACTACGATTACAACTAAATTAAAACGTCTGTTGGATGATCGGGAATACCTCGGATGATGTAACCTACGTGTTGCTAACGGGATTTCCCACGGTCTAAATGAAAGTGTGGAACTCATTCAGTTGAGTTTAGCAAATTCATACGGACTAAGTGAATCCGATAAAAATAATGATGCGGAAGGATGGAACCGTGGGATCTTAAGCTGGTGTCGTTATAATCAACTTTAAGATTTGTTTTAATCGAAATAAAAAAGAACACTTGGAAAATTAAGACTTCTCTAAACCAAAACACTTCTCTCATCCCCTGATTTATGATTTCTAAAACTAAACCTCTGCAACAACAAGGAACTTGGAGCATGGTGGGCAGCACGGCCATCGTCGTCAGCAAAACCTGAGTCTACTTCAGCAAAATCTTCCTAGAATTAAATAACCAAGCCATAGGACTTCGAGGTAGTTTGCCTAGTGCAACATAAATCCTCAACCTTTTCGTTAGGCATTTGCATTGCAAATTAAGCCCTAACCGGTCTTAGGATTCAGAGGTAGTCGTCGATACGACATAAACCTTCACATCTTCGAGGCTATTTGTGTGATTTGATCATACAAATATAAGCCCTAATCAATTAAAATTAGCAAGAACAAAACATTAAATAAACATTAGGACTTTCCTAAACTTAAGCGAAACGATAGGATAGTCGGGAAATTACGAAGTTCACTTCGAATCGGTGATTTCTTCTACCTTTCTTCCTTTGGATTCACAAAACAAAATGTTCCAAAATTTGATCCATTCCCTATTGAAATTCCAAAATTCAATCTTTGAAAACCTTAAACTTTGAAATTCTTGAAAGCGAGTTATTGATTATTATCGAGAGTTTTCTTAGGTGATTCCGTCACTTAAGATGTAATTAACTATAGGGGCTTGCCCTTATAGGGAATTTTAAAGAACCCGAGTAATATAAACCCTGTTTGATACTTTCATATTAAGCGAGGAATTTGTCGGCTTATAAAATTGGTTCGCGGACCAAACGGATGTCACAAAACTTCTAGTTTATTTGATCGAGCCCCACCATCGAGCGGTGTGTCCATCCTTAGGGATAGATACACGGTTTGTGGTGCGGTGTTCGTTTATATAAACTATTTGGGATGTGAGATCGGTTCGATCTCAAATTTAAAATTATTTTCAAAGCCAAATACTACTTTCTAAATTATATATATATTTAAATCAAATTTAAAATTTAAATTCGCCGACAACTACGTTAGGCGACCCCCCTTTTAAAATACAATACAACCTAAAATATGCCGACAAATACATTAACGAAAGACTAACATCCTATATATATATATAAATTTGCAACTAATTTAACACACATAAGAAATCTAATATCACAGCTCAAGCAAACAAACAACATATCAAGTCCAAAGTCCACAGAGAGTACTAAAATATTACACACAGAAATAATAAAGTTTGCAAAACAATAAATCTAAACAAACCAAACAAACTGAACAAATATTCTAATCTTCTGCATCAAAATCCCAAACTATGTCATCTCTCTGATCTTCAGGCTGTGAAGGCTAAGCAGGCTGGTACTGTGAATAACGGGGGCACTCAGGAAAGACAGCATCTAAATCACCACTCCTATATTGACGCTCAGCTTTATAGTATGCAATCTCGTACTCTGAATGTCGCTGGAGATATTCGCTATCATAATCGTGTCTTCTCTCCAAGCCTCCGATCCTTTGGTCTATATGCTCAAATCTTCTCTCCATAGTCTCTCCAAATAGCTCAAAACTCTTTCTACTCAGGGTTAATTCATTCATTAGATCTTGAAGGGTAGGAGTGGTGTACTGAGGGGGTGGTTCATAACTAGTAGAGGGTATATCTCTACTTGAAGAAGGTACATAATCCCTTGTCCCGGATCTCCATCCTTCGTGGGATTCATATTTCTTTATATTAGCTCGAGTAAGGGGTTTCATAGGCTCCATCCATTCCTCATCATCTCTTGCCTCTACCCAGGATAATTGGCAAAGTGCATAGATAAGACCGGGATGTCCTAGTCCTCCTCCACTTTCATTTCTAGCGAGTGGCTAATATGTTTTTATAAATAACATTTCCCACATTAATACTCTTCTGGTTCTGAATACAGAAATTCAAAACTGCTCTATCTCTTGTTACCTCACTATGGCGATAGGTAGGTAACAAAGTAGAACAAATAAAATAATGCCAGACTTTAGATGTTGCATTTAGCATAGAAAGAGGGAAGTTTACCTGTTCCCATTGCTTTATCTTCCAGACTCCTTTCCCATTAGTGAGAAAGTCGATCACCTCTTCCAGTGGTCCTTCCATAGTTCCAAAAATTTCATACTCTCTCATGTAGGTGTCTCGTACTTCATAATAGGTGTTTATTCTAGCAGCGTTGAAATCTACAAAAAATCCTCTAACCTTAACCGGTGCATCTTCAGCCTGTGTTAAATTTGTATAAAATTCCTTTACTACTTCTACAGTACTTTCTGTTGGTAACGTAGCGAAGTTTTCCCATCCTCGCTCCTTTATAACTCGTTCCACTTCTCCTCCTGGATTCTTGAAAACTCGATCTTGTATGCACTTTCTTGCTTGAATGTTTTGAAAATATCGAGTTTGTGCTCTTGCATTATTGAATCGAGTTTCATCATATTCTATTCGTCGCTTTTGTCGTGGAGCCATTTCTCAATCTATGAAATTTGCAAAAATTTTAACTAAACTCCAAAATATTACTAAGAAGGCTTCCTACAACAACTAAAATCCATTTAAATCAATTTCTATGAAATTCTTCCAAGTATTTTCTTCACATTTCAAAAATTTTCAAAATATCCCGATGTAGAAGAAATCAATGGTGAAAATCAAAAATTTTTGTATAGGAGTGAAGCTCTTACCAAGGGAAGATGAAATCCGGTGTCAAAAAGTCTTGAAATCGCTTCAAATCCGAGATCTCTCAAGCCCTAGGTCATTTTTTTCTAAAATTTGAGGAAAGGGATGATGAATAGTGTCGGTTGACTGGTCAAATATAGATCTTTTCGCGTTCTCGCTGTCAGTGAGGTTTTTCTTGCCGTCGGCGAGCTAATTAATTCCATAAGGCAAAAGTTTCGGGAAAAATCTGCCGTCGGCGAGCTCGGTCTATCTGTCAGCGGGTTTTCTCGCTGTCGGCAAGATAATTCTCGCCTTCGGCGAGGTTCCAAAAAATTTTAAATTTTTGAAATTCGTCAATCATTTTCAACCTCAAATTGCCTTTAATCAATCTTCCGATCACTTAATTTAATAATAATACGAAGATTAGATACTTATACTCTCAAAAAGTCACACAACACAAACAATATAACTTTATAAATGAAATCCATGAAACTTACAATTTTCACACTGACAACTTCACACATACTTAACTTAAATGTTCAAATCCATAATACTCAGCATCGCAATCCAAACCACAACACTCTAAATGCTTTGAGACATAACAATTTACATAAAATCTCATCAAATTTGAGATGATCGAATCAAACTTCGACTCATAATAAAACCTAACTTCAAATCGAACACACATATATATACAAATATAACATAAACATAGAAATCTTTCCCACTCTTCGAGTGTACGAACTAACATCTTCTACGATATTTACGATGCGATGCGAGTGCACAAATAAATTGTAGAAAGGCCTGAAAGGGAATTCTGTAGTAGATTCTTCATTAATCCATCCTTTCTGTCTTAGTAGATGAATAAAATTGGCCTCCAGATGTCCAGTATGATTGACACACCTAAAATATGTACGATTTTTGCTATATTATTTTACTCATTTTTAATGATATTACACTTTAAAGTAAGATATTTTGTATGTTTTATGGTTTTAGGTACAAGAAATGGTGATTGGAGCAAAATGAAACAAAAACGGTGCAATTTGAAGCAAAAATAAGCAAGAAATGAAATTCTGCCCTGACACCTTTCGATAAGTCTTTTGATGCTTAATCTCTTTTACACTTCTTGAATATTTTTGAATGAGATTACACTTTAAAGAAAGGTTGTTTTTATGCTTATTTTGTAGGGCTATCTCTTATGAATGCAACGCAACTGAAACGGGGCAAATCGGAGCTAAAACGGAGCGAAACGGAGTGAAACGGTGGAGCTGCTCAGAGCCTGCTCGCCGACGGTGAGATTTTCCAGAAATCACCGAAAAGTGCCCGAAAAGCTCACCGACAGCGAGCTCGACCCCACCGACAGCGAGCCGGACGACCACGAACTGATATTTGGCGGTTTTGGGCCTATATTCGACGTATTTGGACACTTTTTCGAAGGGGTGCGTAAGAAACTCTTCGGAATTCTTCCATAAACTTTAAAAATGGCGAATATGTGTTAGAAATTAGTAAATTAGAGGAGATTAGGGGAGAGAAAATTGAAGATAAACTTAGAGGATGTTTAGGATTCTTAGATTAAGAGTAGAAATATAGATTTCTACCCTTTTGGAGAGATTGGAGATGAGATTTTGAGAGAATTTTTAAGGGATTATACGAGCATTGCATGGATCGAAGGGAGACTTTATGGGAGAGATCTTCGTCTTTCTTTCAAAGGGAAAAAGCTAAGTATTGTTCTTCATTATCTTATGATTTTGTAAACATTTATGTAGTGGATTTGCTTTGTTTATATGAAGTTTCCTTTGCGTTTTCTTCGTGCTTTGTGACACATTTCTCTTACTCCTTCTTCTTTAAAAATAATGATATAAAAATATTATGTCATTGTTTTCCTTTTACTTTTCTTTTGCAATGAGTAGGATTCATGATTAGGATTTTGTGATGCATCTTCGAAGTAAATTTAATTATAAATGTGATGGTTTTTACTTGCACTTCATTTACATTGCAATAAGGGCCCATTGTAGTGTTAAAATTCGTTGTAATTGCATTGTCTCAAAAGGGCATTAGTAATTCTCGACAAAGTGGAACCACATTCAAATTCCATGGATGGTGAAGTTCATGGAAATTGAGTGCGAAATAAATAGGGAAATATAATTAATCGGGCGTAGAATTGGAGATTTTAGGGTGACGGACTAAAATCCTCGATTTGGTCCTATCGTTTGAGTCTTGAAGTGTAGATGTTAGCCCTTAGGTGAGGGGAACGTGGGAGCTTCGTAGTGGCAGTCGGTATCCTCCCAGCCTAGCCGCAGATTCAGTAACCAAGCATAGGATTAGTCAATGTTCTTTATGCCTGGACCAAAGGGTAAAGAATAGAATTGCTCCTATTTGACACATACAATATTTAATGCATCTCATTCCTATACATAATCTATTACATTACATAAGAATAGTACTTTTTAGTATCTAAAAATTCTCCAAACCAATTCATCCAAAAAGGGTATCTTTATAATTATTATTTGCACTTAGATATAGTTACTATCTTTACCTTTAACACTTGCATTTAGGAGTAGTTGCTAAATAAAACACAATTTTAATCGACATTTCCAACCTAGGAGTAATTGTAGTAGACTAGAATTTGACTAAAGACCTCTTATTTCACTTCCTCATGGGATCGATGCTTGGGGTTTTTAAAGAAAACTCTATATTACTTGAAACGATACGTATACTTGCATAGTACCCCTAGTGTGTAAAATATTTACTAATTTTTATATCATTTAAGACTTTGCACACTAGCCGCTATTTATAAATTGGGTCAAGTTTTTGGCCATCTTTTGGAAGCACAAATTACTGCGTTATTTGCGGTCGGGTCAAGTTTTTGGCGCCGTTGCCGTGGAAACTTCGGTAAGAACTTTAGGAAAATTTTAGTTGAAGCAATTAGGCTTAGATTTGGAAAACTGTAGTGTAGTAAAAACTATTTTTGTGTGAAAAATTTTTTTTGTTGTATGAAACATTGTTGTGAAAAAAGTGTTTGTGTGAAAAATATGGTGTTCGTAAAAAAATTTTGTTGTGTTGAATATATTTCGTCGTTTATTTGTTTAATTGTTAATATATTAGTTGTTGTGTTAAGTAGGCGAAACAAAGGATTTGCAGGACTTGTGCCTAATGATCCCGAGTTTGAAGAAAATAGAAAAATAAAAATACATAAAGAACTCGAAAAACTAGAAATGGAAATGGAAAACTTTCAAAATAATAACTTGAAAAATCATCATACTTCATTAAGGGATTACATAAATCCTACGACGGATGAAATTCACTTTAGTATACAAAACCCTATCGTAGAAGCTGATTCATTTGAAATAAATCCTGACATTATCCAACTGGTGTAGAATAATCAGTTTGGGGGAACTCATTCGGAGGATCCCTATTTACACTTATCAAATTTTCTAGAACTTTGTGCTACATTTCTTTATAACGGTATGTCAGATGATGCTTTGTTAGACTAAGGCTTTTCCTTTCTCACTAAGGGATAAGGCTAAAATGTGGTTATACTCTTTAGCACTTGGCTCTATTAAAAATTGGGAGGAGTTAACTCAAAAATTCCTAGCTAAGTATTTTCCACCTTCTAGAACTATTAAACTTAGAAATGATATTATCTCATTTTGTCGGTATGAAGGGGAATCAATATACGATGCACGGGAAAGATTTAAGGAACTCCTAAGAAAGTGTCCACACCATGCTCTGCCCGATTGGTTAATCATTCAAACTTTTTATAATGGGTTAGTAGGATCCCTTAGGTCTTTAATTAATGTTGCCGCTGGAGGATCATTAATGTTAAAAACATTTGATGAAGCGTATGCATTAATTGAAGAAATGACTACAAATGAATTTCAATGGCCCTCTACAAGGGAAAGTCATAAATATGTAGCTAGTGTTCATGATATGGATACGAATACAATTCTTGCATCTCAGATTGCTGCAATATCAAGGAAGTTGGACCAATTTGGAATGAACCAACCTCAATTTACTTCTGTAAGTGAGGAAAGTTCATTAGGGCATATGATTGATTCTAACTTATTATATGAGACTCTAGATACCATAAACACCCCATATTCTAACTTTTACAACCCATGTTAGGAGAACCATCCTAAATTTAACTGGAATCATACTACTGATGGTGGAAACCAAAAATGGGCAAATAATCATGCAAATCTTAATGGAAAGTTTGGAATAATCAGGGGAACACAAACTATAAACCTTCATATCCACTAGACTCTAACAATGATCAACAATTTGAGGATAAGAAGATGTTTATGGAAGAAATGGTACTGAAAATGGGAAACCGATTGCAAAGTCGAAATGTTGCTATTATAAACATAGAGAATCAATTGGAACAAATTGCTAATTCACTTAGCAATAGATCCGAAGAAACACTTCCTAGCAACATTGAGATCAACCCTAAAGAGAACACTAATGAACAAATAGAAGGCATGTCCAATTAAAAAATGGAAGAGAGATAGAGGATGTGGTTAGAAATGAGAAAGATGTTGTGAGAGAAACAAAGGAAAATAAAAGATTTGAAGAACATGTTTCTAAGGATCTGGAAAAATTAATATCTCCAACTAAAATCAGCTTGGAAAGACCACCACCTCCATTTCCTCAAAGACTTAGACAGCATGAGTTGGATAAAAAATTTTCAAATTTCATAAAAGTGCTTAAGAAGATAACGATAAATATTCCTTTCACTGAAGCTTTGGAACAGATGCCAAGATATGCAAAGTTTATTAAGGATATATTAAACAAGAAAAGGAAATTTGGGGATTACGAGACAGTTGCACTAAGTGAGGAGTGCAGCGCTATACTTCAGAAAAATTTCCTCAAAAACTTAAAGATCCTTGTAGCTTTACAATTCCTTGTGCTATTGGAAAAAGAATATGTGGAAAAGCTTTATGTGATTTAGGAGTAAACATTAATGTGATGCCTCTATCTATATTTAGAAGGTTATGTTCAATCGATATTTCTCCCACTCTTTGTAACCCTTATGTTAGCTGATCGGTCTATCATTTATCCAAAAAGAGTTATAGAAGATGTGCTTGTTAAAGTAGATAAATTTATCTTTCCTTTGGACTTTATTGTATTAGATATTGTGGAAGATAAACAAATTCAAATTATTTTAGGGAAACATTTCTTTGTTACTGGACAAACTATGATAGATGTGCAAAAAGGAGAGTTAACTATGAATATTAATGACCAGGAAGTTACTTTTGATGTATTAAAGACTATGAAATATCCAACAGAGAGAAAAGATGATGATTGTTTTTGGATTGATGAAATTGATTATCTAAGTAAAGACCATTTCCAAGAAAGTTTTGAGAGTAAGTTAACAGATGAGATTGAAATAGACTTTCGTGATGATTCAAAAACTTTATTTAAAGAAGACTGTATGTATGTTCAGGAGAGGTGTGAAATGATGGGCGCAACCAAAAATTGTAAACTTTTAATTCCATCTATTGAAAAACCCCATGAACTTAAGATGGTTGTACCCCGTACAATTTTAAAGCCTATCTATTTAGGGACTTTTTCTACACAACCAGTCTTTATATCTTCATATTCGACTCAATCGCAAGAAAAACCTGAATTGAATGATGAACCAGATAATATTATTGAACTAAGACTTGGAAGAGAATTTGAGGATAAATTTCAAAAGAAATTTGAGTTGAGAAAAGAGGATAAGGATATTAGAAGACCATTGGAAGAAATTCCTAGGGAATTAGAAAAATCTATTTCCTCAACTAAGATAGATCCTCCATCATTTAATAATTATAAAGGAGATGAATTGGAAGATAACTTGAATCATGAGAGTGACATAGAAGAATTTGATCCACGAATATGAATTATCTAAAGAAAATTTGATCTGAAATTTAGGAGATATTGAAGTATCTTATAAAGATCCATTTCTTATAAATTTCAAGGATGATATTAATATGGGAATTAAGAAAATTAATAGAAGAATATTGGATCTAGAAAGAACTACGAGGAATTATGATATAAATCCAACTAAAAATGAAAAACTGAATGAAAAATTAAAATTTGAGGATTTTATAGGAATCCCTGGATCTGGAAAAGATTGGGCGATTGATCGAGGATTACTTAAATGGAATTTTGATCCAGGTGGAATCATTTGTCGGGCTAACGACGTTAAACCAAGCGCTTTATGGGAGGCAACCCATAGTTATCAGTGTGTTTTGATTTAGTGTGTTTTGATAGTTATGATTGTTAGTGTTGTTTTGTATTTACTTTAGAGTGAATTCAATTGATCTTTGTGTGTCATTATGGATTAATCAATTTTATTGTTGATAGATGTTTGGATTGTTAGTAGTTTTATCTTTGTGTGTCTTGAGGGAGGTGATTCCTTAACTTCTTATTATGACTAGACTTGATCTCTTGTAGTAGTTGGATTAATGAGTCCACTGTGACTTGGGTCTCACCCAGACTTGAGTTTTACAAGAGAAATCATGAATTTAAACATTGATAGTTCCATCTTAATTTGTTACTTCCTTTCCGCAACTTTATTTTCATTAGGTAGGAGTCATGAACCTATTTGATGAACACCATATGGATGATCTTACACTATCTTTATAACTATTATAGGTGCTTAATTATAAGGATTAGGTGATGCATGAGATTGGTGCCTAGGAGCCAATATATCAGGGGTAATCTTATCTTTGGGATTATAATCTATAAAATTATTTTAAAGTGCCTAATTTACTAGTGTAGTGATTCCGTTAGAAATTGGAAGTAAATTAGTAAGATGTGATAAGTTAAAGGATGAATTGCCCTCATTTATCATTTGTGTTTGTATTTGAATTTTGTGTTTATTTTTATGTTACAACTTTATTTAGGTCTTGAAGAAAATTTTTATATTCCCTTACTGATACATGCAATGCTAGTTAAACTTTTATTTAGTGAACTTCATGGCATAATTAGTTTAGATTTACTTTCTGCTGCATATTGTTCTGTCCTAATGAATAGTTGTAGATCTTTTTGATAGACATTTGTGGTAGATAGAATTTCTAAATTATTTTCTTCCTGCTCATATTTTCTGTACTAAATGCTATATTTGGGGGTAGGAAGAAAAATAAAATTTTAATATGAAAATACTTCCTTTTAGTGTAATTTTATTACAAGCATATTTTAGGTTAGATTTATTTTCTCCTACAGTCATTGTATCATGATTATGCATGAATATTAATTTGATAGGATGGTGTAGTTGTAAGTAGATTCAACCTTTAAATTTTCTTCCTGCTATATTTTATGGAATTAATTGCAAAATATTTTTAAATTTTAAGTTCGGGGGGAAGAAGTATTTGAAAGAAAACCTAACTTTATTTGTCCTCAGTGGCCTATATTTAATTTGATATCATTTTTAAAATGACTAATGGTATGTGGTGTTACCTTTAGGTTACTATAATTTCAATTTTAGGAATGTTAGAAAAATAACTTAGTTGAAATCCTTAGTGAAGAAACCATTCTAGAGTTAAGTCATTTTGTAGGAAACATTGGGAAAATGATTTTTCTATTTATGGTAGAAAGGAGTTGAATATTTGAAAAGCTAAAATTCTTAGATTTATACTTAATGAGAATTGAGCCTTTATTGAAAACCTTTTTCGAACTAATACTTACACTTATAAAAAGTGAGGGAAAGTTTTGAGTTTTGGATTTTAGAGAGAGGATAGTGAAATTCAAAATTATTAAAGGCCTATCCAGATATAGTAATCCTCACATGAAAAAAAAAGAAAAAAAAAGATTGAAAATGATCCCAAAAGAAAAAGAAAAAAAAAGAAGAAAAAAGAAAATAAGTGAGGAGAAGTTTGAGGAGAAGCCTAATCAAAAATTGGTTTCACTTGAATCTTTTTAAATGAAAAGACTTAAAAACAATCCTAAGCTTATTCTTATTTCAAAAGGTATTGGTTAGATTGGTATAGATAAGGTGCTTAATTTCTATTTTTATACTTTCTATGAATCTTTAGTTTGACAATTTTCAATAACTTTTGAAGTAAATAAAAAAATTAGGATTCCTAAGTTGAATATGAGATATTCTTACACTCTAGTCCTAGGTTGATTTGCTAGAATTTCTCCTATGTTATACTATAATATTTACGAGATGAAATTATAGAAAAGTCTATTGAAACCCACACCACAAGTTAACATATTTTATTTTTAAAATTATAGTGTTACTTGAGGACAAGTAACAGTTAAGTTTGGGGGATTTTGACACGCCTAAAATATGTACGATTTTTGCTATATTATTTTACTCATTTTTGATGATATTACACTTTAAAGGAAGGTATTTTGTATGTTTTATGGTTTTAGGTACAAGAAATGGTGATTGGAGCAAAATGAAGCAAAAACGGTGCACTTTGAAGCAAAAACAAGCAAGAAATGAAATTCTGCCCTGACACCTTTCGATAAGTCTTTTGATGCTTAATCTCTTTTACACTTCTTGAATATTTTTGAATGAGAATACACTTTAAAGAAAAGTTTTTTTATGCTTATTTTGTAGGGCTATCTCTTACGAACGCAACGCAACTGAAACGAGGCAAATCGGAGCTAAAACGGAGCCAAACAGAGCGAAACGGTGGAGCTGCTCAGAGCCTGCTCGCCGACGGCGAGATTGATCTCGCCGACGGCGAGATTTTCCAGAAATCACCGAAAAGTGCCCGAAAAGCTCGCCGACAGCGAGCTCGACCCCGCCGACAGCGAGCCGGACGACCACGAACCGACATTTGGCGGTTTTGGGCCTATATTCGACGTATTTGGACACTTTTTCGAAGGGGTGCGTAAGAAACTTTTCAGAATTCGTCCATAAACTTTAAAAATGGCGAATCTGTGTTAGAAATTAGTAAATTAGAGGAGATTAGTGGAGAGAAAATTGAAGAGAAACTTAGAGGATGTTTAGGATTCTTAGATTAAGAGTAGAAATGTAGATTTCTACCCTTTTGGAGAGCTTGGAGATGAGATTTTGAGAGAATTTTTAAGGGATTGTACAAGCATTGCATGGATCGAAGGGAGACTTTATGGGAGAGATCTTCGTCTTTCTTTCAAAGGGAAAAAGCTAAGTATTGTTCTTCATTATCTTATGATTTTGTAAACATTTATGTAGTGAATTTGCTTTGTTTATATGAAGTTTCCTTTGCGTTTTCTTCGTGCTTTGTGACACATTTCTCTTACTCCTTCTTCTTCTTTGAAAATAATGATATAAGAATATTATGTCAATGTTTTCCTTTTACTTTTCTTTTGCAATGAGTAGGATTCATGATTAGGATTTTGTGATGCATCTTCAAAGTAAATTTAATTATAAATGTGATGGTTTTTACTTGCACTTCATTTACATTGCAATAAGGGCCCATTGTAGTGTTAAAATTTGTTGTAATTGCATTGTCTCGAAAGGGCATTAGTAATTCTCAACAAAGTGGAACCACATTCAAATTCCATGGATGGTGAAGTTCATGGAAATTGAGTGCGAAATAAATAGGGAAATATAATTAATCGGGCGTAGAATTGGAGATTTTAGGGTGACAGACTAAAATCCTCAATTTGGTCCTATCGTTTGGGTCCTGAAGTGTAGATGTTAGCCCTCAGGTGAGGGAAACGTGGGAGCTCCGTAGTGGCAGTCGGTATCCTCCCAGCTTAGCCGCAGATTCAGTAACCAAGCATAGGATTAGTCAATGTTCTTTATGCCTGGACCAAAGGGTAAAGAATAGAAGTGCTCCTATTTGACACATACAATATTTAATGCATCTCATTCCTATATATAATCTATTTCATTACATAAGAATAGTACTTTTTAGTATCTAAAGATTCTCCAAACCAATTCATCCAAAAAGGGTATCTTTATAATTATTATTTGCACTTAGATATAGTTACTATCTTTACCTTTAACACTTACATTTAGGAGGAGTTGCTAGATAAAACATAATTTTAATCGATATTTCCAACCTAGGAGTAATTGTAGTAGATTAGAATTTGACTAAAGACCTCTTATTTCACTTCCTCGTGGAATCGATACTGGGGTTTTTTAAAGAAAACTCTATATTACTTGAAACGATACGTATACTTGCGTAGTACCCATAGTGTGTAAAATATTTACTAATTTTTATATCACTTAAGACTTTGCACACTAGCTGCTATTTATAAATTGGGTCAAGTTTTTGGCCATCTTTTGGAAGCACAAATTACTGCGATATTTGCGGTCGGGTCAATGATCAAAGTGCTCCTTCATTCTCCAATCAATATGATCAAACATATCAGAGATATTGTCAATGGAATTCATCACATTTTGCAATTATTTCTCCAATCCTTTAATCTTCTTCGGAATGAAATTAGTCTTATCGGTAAAGGGCCTTGCTAAAGGATTGTTACGTGATGCTTATGTCGAAATAACGGTGATCTCATCATCGTTATCCAAAGTGGAAACATATCAGTAGGATCCAGGGGTTTCCATGGTAAAAGTACTTTTTCCCAAGCCTCATAAGAAACTTGGTACTGACTGCATAAAGCAAATATAGTAGATGGGTGTCCAAGTCCATGCACTGACCCATGCACAATTAATCCCAATGCAGACTTTACTATTATTGATCCGACATCGATAGGTAATCCAATTTAAATACAGTAGTTTAAAATAGCGCATTCCTTTGAAACTTTATTTACTCTCATGGTAGGTAATAATTTTGATGATATAAAGAAATGCCAATGCTTTGAGACAAGGTTAAGAAGTGATGCAGAAAAACTGACATACCCGTCTTCTCGTAACTCCCAATCATCCGGTTCGTCGGTCAGGTATCTATAGATTTCGTTCATATTGTATCCTGAAGGCACAAAGTTGGAATAATGATAAACAGAGGTATTTTCTATAGAAAACAATTCATTTACCCTTGTAGGAGTAAATGTTACCCATCTCCCTCTAACGTAGACATTTCCATTGTTGATCGCATGTAAATTAGAGTAAAACTCTTTAACTACTGGTATAACTACAGCGGATGTCGTATAACAAAATACCTCCCAATGCCGCTGTGCGATCATTTCTTCGATTTTTGTAGTAGAATTCTCTACTCCTCTATTGACGAATCCTCTTTCTTTAATTAGTCTCTTCTTCATCAAGCCTTTGTTGAAGATTCGCTGCGCCTCCGAATTGACAAATTTTCTCCGGTTGAAAAATTCAGTTTTTGTGGTTTCTAGAAATTTGGAGGCCATTTTGGATGGAAAGGATTGGTCTCTAGTCATTCCTAAGGAAGAAAATGGTGTAAAATCGGATTTGGAATAATTTCTTACGAAGGAATGGCTTAGATCCGTCCAAAACTACACGAAAAATCTTTAAGAAACCAGATTTTCAACTGCCTCGCCATCGGCGGGAAGTTCCTCGCCGTCGGTGACTTAGTTATAAAACTAAATGGAGTAATGATCCACGATCTCACTGTCAGCGGGCTTGAGCTCGCTGTCGGCGAGATTTGTAAAAATCGTCCATTTTCTCTCTGGTTCGAATATTTTTTGATCTCATCCAATAGGTTCAATTTTGTGATGATTCTTAATAGAAATTGGAGTAGTAAGATTTGTTTTAATAATATAGATTCACTAATATATAGATATTTAAAAATAAAAGACTACTATGGGTTGCCTCCCATAAAGCGCTTGATTTAACGTCGTCGGCCGACCTAATTTAGTTAGTGTTCGGAGTTGACTAAGTATTAAAACCTCTTTAAAATTTGGTCTTCTACCTTCGAAATATGGTTTT
>JAKZJZ010001964.1:0-22072 GCA_022702705.1 Papilionanthe hookeriana x Papilionanthe teres
GATTTTTTTTAATTATATTATTTTTATTATAATTATTTTGAGTTTTGGAGTGTTAATTAATTTAAAAATAAAATAAATGTTGAAAAATGGATTTTATATTTTTCAAAAATCTCTTTGATATCAAGGAAACCAGAGAAACAAATTTTGCAATTTTCTGATTTTTCTATGATTTATTATAATTATTTTAGTGAAAATGCTAGAAAATACATTTTTTTAATTTTAAAATTACCCTAGGGTTTTAAAATTCAATATCTCACTAAATAGACCTAGGAAAAATGTGGGATTTGTTCCTAAGTGATTAAAATTCAAAATGTGACATTTTGGTGAATTTTATTATTTTTGTGATTTTTATTATTTTTTAATTATTAAAAATATTAAAATATTATTAAAAATCAACTTTTTTAGAAAATTGAAATTTTAATTTTCTTAGATTCCCCTAATATCAGAGAGGCTCCAAAACCAATTTGGTGAATTTTTGAAAAGTATTTTAAAAGTTATGAATTTTTAAAGTTTAAAATGGCTAAGTGACTTAATCAACCCAATTAGTAGGGCTAACCAAGTCCAATTGACCTCAAATTTTTATGGTGGGTTCCTCTGATCCTAAAGGTCAGTGGAGAATTGATTTCAAGTCAATTTGATACCTGGTTAACTCTAATTAATTAAAGACTTATTTTGGGTGTTTAAGCCAATTAGGGTTGTTTTGAATGAACTAAGCTAAAATCTATTTTTCCTAGGGTTCTCTGGTCATAAGGAACATCACCAAATTTTCCTAGAATTTATTTCACAACATGCTATTTACTGGAATTAAAATACTCAAAACAGATGACCCGAACTTGAAAAATCAAGAACTCTTCATAGGGATGGCCTCCGACTTTGGAAAATTCAGGGAATGTTCCCAAATTCAGTAGGCTTCAAAAGCCCTATGGTCTCATGCCATGGTGAATTGTATGCATGCATGGAGAATTAAAACAATGCAGAGAGTAAATAAATTATAAAAAATAAAATACTTGATGAAATTAAATGATTTCTTTTCCACATTATTCTCCTCTCGTTCACCGAGCAAGAGGGTATTTTTATTTTATTTTTATGATTTTCCTACACAGAGATATGAATTTTTGAAGTTTAGGGAATTAAATAAATAAGAAAATACCCTATTTTTCTATTTATCCACGCGGCGCCGCCGCATCCTCAGCCTCCGAAAGACCACGCGGCGCGCTCCCATTCGACGCCGCCACCCGAGTCGCAGCCCGGCCCCGCGGTTCTCGTACCGTCTCCTGGTCCGACGCGATCCTGACCATCCGTGCGCGCGTGTATTGAATGGACGACATCCGTTCATCGTCCCCAAGTGTTCTCACCCGAGAGCCGTCCACACTAAATCCCTAAGATCTCACTCGATTCTCAATGGATTTTTACGTTCTTATACTCTATGGATTCGTCTTCGAAGAGACGAACACATCTATACGGCTAACATGCATCGAAACTAAGGCATTTGAAATAGAGAATCTTCGAAGCTCTGGATGAAGAGTTAGCTCATACCTTGGCTCGTAGAAGTGTGGCTTCAATCCGAGAGTTGTTGCACCTTCGATCGGGTCCTAAGCAAGCTCCGCATGAAGTCTCCCGGTCCGGTGAATTGTCCGGATATGATTTCGACCAAGCCCGATCACAAAGCTTGGAGGTCGGAGCAACCGGGTGGTCCGGAGATGGGGCTTTGATGGTGGACACCTTCTCTGGTCCAGTGAAGGTGTAGAGCCAATCAATTTGGGAATTGGCTCACCGTGGAGAAGTGTCCCGGTTTTGGTGGAATTTCAACTCCGAAATCGAGCTTACGAGGAGAAATGGCAGGGGGATTTCACCTGGGGATCAAGTGCTCTAAGGGTGGAAGAGGGTCTGGAACAATTTTGGCGTAGTTTTGGCAAGGTTTATGCTTCTCTCTCTCATGGCCGAGAGGGGTGGAGTTTAAATAGAGCCGGGTCGGGAGGCCTCCTGTGGGAGTTAGGGCTCGGGATCAGCCTGCTCTGGTGAGGAGAAGAACAGACCATGGTGACCACTAGGCATGGGGCAGCTCAGCAAGTGAGAATTTCAATGTTGACTCACATGTGAGCTCTCGGCCATGGTGTTTTCCGACGGCCTCGGTGGCCGGCCGGCTGTGCAATGGTCACCATCAAGGTCAGTGGTCGTGGTCGAGGTTTGTGCAATCAATCGGCCATGGACATGTGTAAAGGCTTTGATCCAAAGTGGAATGGGGCATGGCTAGATTTGGACCTAAATGGGTCAACCCACCCATTTGGGCTAGGTGCACCACCCAAGGCCTGGTTTAGGCCGAGGAGAAAGTGATTTGGATCAGCTTGATTAGTGGGGTCAAGTCACAATCCAAGTACAATTAGGCTTAAGCATGGTTTAGTGGAGTCATGGAAGTGGTTAATCACCTTTAGAATTAAGGAAAGAGCCTCCTCCTTTTGCCCAAAATGGCATGGTGACATGTAAAGAGGCTCTCATGGCTTGCATATGGCTTGTGCATGGCTCCATGGCTCCATTTGGCTTGGGAAAAGGTTTGGTCAATTTCATAAAAAAGGATTTTAAGGATTTTGGATAATTTGGTGGAAATTTGGATGAAGCTTCATTTAGAATTATTTGATGATTGGTTTAGGACTTAGGGATGATTTTAATTGAAAATATGATGAGGGGAAATGTCATATGGGCTTTGGAAGAATTTTTGGGGTTTTGGATTTGGTGGAAGTGGGCTTTTAAAATGGTTTAATGAATGGGCCCTTAAGTTTAAAAATGAATTTATGGATGGGAATTTTGTAAAGAGGTTGGGCCAAATAATTGTTGGGTTTAGCTCATGGATGTGTCATGGGTGATTTGAAACAAATTGGGGGTGATTTGGATTTGAATTGGGTTGAATTTGGGTTAGGTTTGGGTTTAGGTAAAAAATGGGCCTTTTGACCTTGGATTGAGTTTGAGTGGGGTTTGGGTCTAAATTTTGGGCAAATCATGTTAGGGTTTTGTTTGTGGGAATGTTAAGGAAGATTTAGAAAAGATTTGAGGTTAATTGGAGTTGAATTGGGTGAGTTTGGGTTAAGCTCGGGTCATGGGTCCAAATTGGGCTTTAAGGCCAAAAGTGAGATTGATCCAAATGTCAATCAAATTGGACTTGGATTTGGTCTAAATTGGTATTAGGAATGTTGAATTGAAGTTTAGAATTGAATTGGACCAAAATTGGGGTCAATTGGGTAGGTTTGGTTTGACATCGGGTTCACTTAGGGTTAAAATGGGTCAAATTGGGGGTTTTGACAAAAGTAGGGTAAATTGACAAAATTGGCCCATGGTGTAGTTGGATAAAATGAAATTGGGAATATTTAGGATTTTCTGGAATTTTTTGGGAATTTTCTGAATTTTTGGATTTTTAGGCCAAGAAGGGTATTTTGGGTATTTGGAGGGTATTGGGGGGTATTTTTGGAATCTTTGGTATTTTTCGGTATGGATGATCAATTTGAGTGATGTGGAGGTGTTTGGGATTGATTTTGGAAAATTTTGGGTAATTTGGAAATTTTGCAAAAATTTTGGTAATTTCAAGGTTTTGGTAGTTTAAGTAGGTGTAGTGGTCTCGGGGTCAAAAATCGAAAATTTGGGAAATTGAAGATTGGGTGAACCTAGGTGGAAAGAAATCATTTTGGTTGAGCCATGAAGCCATTTCAAGCCCATATGAGCCATGAAAGGACTCATTTGAGGCATTCACTATGTTGTTCCTAACCCTCTTAGCCAAGTGGCTTAGTGGGTTAAGGACCATCCATGTGAATCACCTACACGAGTCGGAGGTTAAGTTGGGTATGGGTGTGGTTTTAGGAAGTGTGTGGAAATGTAGTGTGTAAGTGTAGTGTAAGTCAGCCCCTTCATCGTACCGAGCCACCTGTGGCAGTCCTAAGGCCAAAGAGTCCTATAGAACTCATCCTTTAAACTTCCACATTCGATTTCAACCCTCTAGGTGATTAGGGGTCTATAGTCAAATTTGTGGAGTTTGCAGGGAGTTTAGAAGTGGTTTGAATTTCTAAAAGGCGGGTCCCAATTCTAGTCCTCTAAGATAGTCAAAGGAAAAGCCTAAAGCTAGATCCTAAGCACTAAAAAGAAGAAGGGAAGACCTCATCAAAAATGAGGTCAACAAATGGACTCCCAATAGTGTGGTGAGCCGACGGAGCACACCGCGCGTATTGGTGTTGACCGAAGCGATCAACAAAACCAACACAGATGTCCAAGTGACGAACTTAGGACGAAGTAGAAGAGTTTCGCCGGGGAGTGTCAAGTATATCTCCGGAACCGGAGATTCTCGAACTCTCGCTGTGGAAAGGAAAAGGAGGTGAATCCCAAATCACATGATCTAGGGAATTTCGATTTAGATTTTATTTTGTTTCAATTTATGTTTTGATGTGTGAGTTTAAATTTTAGTTTGAGTTTCAATTTAGATTGAAGTTTTGTCAAAATTAATTTGAGGGATTCGATTTGAAATGAAAATCGGGATTTCGAGGTTTTAGATGTAACATCTCCAACCTCGAAAGAAAATTGAATTGATTAGATTGAATCATTGCAATGAGAAGATATCTCGTAGTAAAGTGGTGTTGGATGTAAAATCCTTAACCTCAAGAGTTTGATTTTGATGTATTTCATATGCAATAGGGAAAGAATCCTAAAGCAATGCAAGTCTCTGATGTAAATTCCTTAACCCCGGAATTCGATTTGATGTATTTCAAGGCAACAGGGAAAGAATCCTAAAGCAAGGCAAGCCTTGGATGTAAAATCCTTGACCCAAAAGTTTGAATTTGATGTATTTCAAAGGCAATAAGAAAAGGATTCTAAAGCAAGTGCAGTCTTGATGTAAAATCCTCGACCCAAAAGAGTTCGATTTGATGTACTTCAGGTGCAATAGAAAAGAATCCTAAAGTAGTGCAGCCTTGGATGTAAAATCCTCAACCCAAAAGGTTTGAATTTGATGTATTTCAAAGGCAACAGGAAAAGAATCCTAGCAAGTGCTACTGATGTAAAATCCTCGACCCAAAAGGTCGAATTTAGTGTATTTCAAAGGCAACAGAAAAGAATCCTAAAGCAAGGCAGTACTTGGATGTAAAATCCTCGACCCAAAAGAGTTTGATTTGATGTACTTCAAGGCAATAGGAAAAGAATCCTAAAGCAAGGCAATCTTGGATGTAAAATCCTCGACCCAAAAGGTTTGAATTTGATGTATTTCAAAGGCAATAAGAAAAGAATCCTAAAGCAATGCAGTCTTGGATGTAAAATCCTCGACCCGAAAGAGTTTGATTTGATGTACTTCAAGGCAATAGGAAAAGAATCCTAAAAGTACAGGTACTTGATGTAAAATCCTCGACCCAAAAGAGTTTGATTTGATGTATTTCAAAGGCAAGAGGAAAAGAATCCTAAAGCAAGGCAGTCTTGGATGTAAAATCCTCGACCCAAAAGAGTTCGATTTGATGTATTTCAATGCAGTAGGAAAAGAATCCTAGCGAAGGTGCTTGGATGTAAAATCCTCGACCCAAAAGGTTTGAATTTGATGTATTTCAATGGCAACAGAAAAGAATCCTAAAGCAAGGCAGCTTCTGATGTAAAATCCTCGACCCAAAAGGTTTGAATTTGATGTATTTCAAAGTGCAGTAGGAAAAGAATCCTAAAGCAAGGCAGATTTGGATGTAAAATCCTCGACCCAAAAGAGTTCGATTTGATGTACTTCAAGGTAACAGAAAAGAATCCTAAAGCAAAGTACTGATGTAAAATCCTCGACCCAAAAGGTTTGAATTTGATGTATTTCAGTGCAGTAGGAAAAGATTCCTAAAGTAGTGAGTCTTGGATGTAAAATCCTCGACCCAAAAGGTTTGAATTTGATGTACTTCGAAGCAAGTAGGAAAAGAATCCTAAAGCGAATGCACTTGGATGTAAAATCCTCGACCCAAAAGGTTTGAATTTGATGTACTTTAGTGCAATAGAAAAGAATCCTAAAGCAAGGCAGGTCTTGGATGTAAAATCCTCCACCCAAAAGGTCGAATTTGATGTATTTCAAAGGCAATAGAAAAGAATCCTAAAGCAAGGCAGTCTTGGATGTAAAATCCTCGACCCAAAAGAGTTTGATTTGATGTACTTCAAAGGCAATAAGAAAAGAATCCTAAAGCAAGGCAGTCTTGGATGTAAAATCCTCGACCCAAAAGGTTCGAATTTGATGTATTTCAAGTGCAATAGAAAAGAATCCTAAAGCAATGCAGCTTGGATGTAAAATCCTCCACCCAAAAGGTTTGAATTTGATGTATTTCAAAGGCAACAGAAAAGAATCCTAAAGCAAGTGCAGTCCTGGATGTAAAATCCTCGACCCAAAAGGTTCGAATTTGATGTACTTCAAAGGCAAGAGAAAAGAATCCTAACGCAAGTGCAGTCTTGGATGTAAAATCCTCGACCCAAAAGGTTTGAATTTGATTTTTTCAATGCAAGTAGGAAAAGAATCCTAAAGCCATAGGCACTTGGATGTAAAATCCTCGACCCAAAAGAGTTCGATTTGATGTACTTCAGTGCAACAGGAAAAGAATCCTAGCAAAGGCAGTCTTGGATGTAAAATCCTCGACCCAAAAGGTTTGAATTTGATGTATTTCAGTGCAGTAGGAAAAGATTCCTAAAGCAGTGCAGTCTTGGATGTAAAATCCTCGACCCAAAAGGTTTGAATTTGATGTGATTGATATTTGATTCGAGATCCGGAAGAAATCGAATTTAAATTTGATTGAGACTTGAAGCCTGGAAAGATTGAATTCGGAAATTTGGAAATTTGGAAGGATGAGTTTGAACTCGATTGAAATTTGATTTAAGATTTGATTTGAAATTTGGAAGATCAAGTTTGAAACTTGATCGAGATTGGATTTGAAATGAAAATTGAGAATTTAATTTGGAATTTGAAAAGATCAAATTTGAAATTTGATCGAGAGTGGATTTGAAATTTGATTGAGGATTTGATTTGAAATTTGTAAGGATGGAATTTGATTTTGAAGTTTGGAAGGATGGTATTTGAGATTTGATTGAGATTTGATTTGGAATTTGGAAAGATGAATTTGAAATTTGATTGAAGATTGATTTGAAATTTGGAAGATCAAATTTGAAATTTGATCGAGATTTGATTTGGAAAAGAAAACAAGGAAAATTTAATTATCATGACTTTATTTATCTTAAGCACATTTTATTATTTTTGGGTTCGGACCCAATCATAAGTAATTACTTTCGCCCGTGTTTCTTAGGGATGAAGAATTCATTCCTTCGAAACATCAGAACAGCGTAATACTTTTTCAAGTATCGTCCGTTGATCGGAAGCATATGTCGTTCTCCCCGGCAATTCACTAGCCGGTAGGAACCTCCCGAGTATACCGCTTCAACCACAAACGGTCCTTCCCAAGTGGGTTCAAATTTTCCTCCTATCTTGCGGTGTGCAAGAATAGTCTCTCGAGAACGAGAACTAAATCACCAACTTTCAAGGTTCTCGGGCGGACTCGGCTTGTCATGGGCTTGAACCATTTTAGCTTCGGTATAGTTCTAAATTCCGTTGCGCCGCAAGTCTTTTCCCTTCCAAGCTTTCTAATTCTTCGAGTCGTAGTCCGGCGTTTTCTTCGTCGTGATCTTGTTTCGCAACCGCAATTCCGAGTGAAGGAAGCCGAACCTCTAAAGGTAACACCGCCTCCGACCCATACACCGCAGCGTAAGGTGTAGCTTCGAGTAGAGTTCGAAGGTTGTCCGTAGAGCCCATAAGGCTTCTAACAATTTCTCGTGCCAATTTCTCTTATTATCGTCCAAGGTTTTCTTTAAGATTCGAACGAGAGTTTTATTAAAAGCCTCAACGAGAACGTTTGCTCTCGGGTAGTAAATTGTCGAGTATCGCCAGCCGATTCCGTGTCTCCCGACAAAATTGTTGATTTGTGTGCTTCGAATGCCGACCCATTATCCGAGATGATCCCGCGCGGCACTCCGAAACGGTAGACAACTCGGTTCTCGAAAACCGCAAAGACGTGGTGTGCTTTCACTTCTAAGCGGAACTCGGCTCTCGCCCACTGGAAAAGTAATCCGTAGCCGCAAGAATGAAACGATGTCCTTTCGAAGATGGTGGTTCTATCGGACCCACTATATCCGTGCCCCAACATTCAAACGGCCACGACGCAATTGTCGTGTGTAACACATTCGGAGGTCGGTGTAGAACCACTCCGTGCACTCGCATCGGTGACGCTCTCGGCGATTTTCATGCAGCTCGGTCATCATCGAGGGCCGTAGTACCCTAGTCTTTTAATTTTCATCTTCATTTTTGGACCCGACCGGTGAGCGCCACAGAGTCCCGAATGCACCTCTTTAACGATTTCACGGCCTCGGACCCGCTTAAGCACCTTAGCCACATTCGATCAAAAGACCTTCCGTATAATGTGTTGTTTATTAATGCGTAAGACGCAGTTCTTTTCGATCCGATGAGCCGCCGACCTATCGTCCGGTAGCCTTTCCCGTTTGCAGTGTAGCTTCATCAATGGCCGTCGCCAATCTTCTCGTGTTTTCTCGTCACCGCCGCAACCGATTCTTTTTCTTCTTCCGATTTGTGTATCATGTCTATGTCGAGCCGATGATAGACTCCGACGTCCGTGAACCGACACTTCCACCGATTCATCTCGCAAACAGCAAATTCTTTTGCGAGACGGCTAAAGCATCCGCTAAAGCATTCTCTTTTCTAGGAATTTCGTAGATCGTCACATTTGGAATCCGTTCCAATGCTCGTATGGCATACCGGAAGTATTGTTCGAGTCTCGGTTTAAAAATTCCGTATTGTCCGACGATCCGTTGAATGATTAACTCGCGAATCCCCGTAGATGTCGATGTCCGTTATCCCCATTCGAATAGTTAATTCCAATCCCGTTATGAGGGCTTCGTATTCCGCTTCGTTGTTCTGTACACCGGCTCGTCAAGTGGTAGGAGTATCTTAACATCCCCCGCTCCGGTGTTATAAAGATTAGCCCGATTCCCGCCTTACCGGCACTATCACTTGCGATTCTTCGTCTTTGTGTGTCGAAGATGCTCCGTCGAAATACAATTCCCAACGTCGATCATCGTGGTCTTCTAGGCTCATTATTCGTTCATCTAGCAAATCGTCATCGAGAGGAGATTCGGCCGGCAAAGGATGTGCCGCGAGGAAGTCCGCTAAGACTTGTCCCTTACTAAGCACGCAGAGGCACGAAAGTTATATCGAATTGCAATAATATCATCGACCATCCGGCAAGTCCGCCGGAAAGTGTTGGACGAGTCATCAAGTATCAGCAATGGATTAAACTTCGAGATTAGGTTGATCTTATGAGAAAGCATGTAGTGCCCGAGCTTTGAGCGGCGAAGATCGTGGCCAAACAATGCTTTTCAATTGCGGGATACCTTACTTCCGTCGGAAGTAAACGACGGCTTAAGTAAGTAAAGAGCATTTTCTTTACCCTCATCATCGACCCAGGCTACAGGGCTCCGAGAGAGTCATCTAAAGCCGCGGTGTAAAGTATCAGCGGTCTACTCCGAGACCGGGGCCGCTAAGACAGGAGGTGTCATTAAATATCGTTTAATGTCTTCGAAGGCCTTCTCGGCATTTCTCTTCCCAAATAAATTTGGCGTCCTTTTTAACTAGCGCCGAGAAAGGCCGACACCTACTCGACAGTGCTCGAGATAAAGCGTCGAAGATATGCCAACTTCCCTCGAAAAGATCGTAGTTGTTTTAAGGTTTCGGGAGGCGGCATTTCTAAGATAGCTTTTAATCTTCTCCGGTCGATTTCAATTCCACGATGTCGGACAACGAATCCTAAGAATTTCCCGGAGGTGACGCCGAAGGCGCATTTTAAGGGATTCATCTTAAGGTTAAATTGTCTTAATCGTTCGAAAACAATTCTCAAATCATACAGGTGGTTTTCCTTTACTTTGCTTTCGATGATGACATCGTCCACGTAGCATTCGACTTGATCGTGGATGAGATCATCAAAAATTCTTGTCATTGCTCTTTGGTAGGTCGCTCCTGCGTTCTTCGATCCGAATGGCATCACCGTGTAGCAAAATACTCCGATCGGCGTTCGAATGTCGTAAGCTTTTCATCTTCTCGGAGCCATTTTTATCCGGTCGTATCCCGAAGATCCATCCATGAATGAAAATATTTCATGCGTCGAAGCAATGTCGATCATTGACTTCGGACTCGGTAGAGGGAATTCATCTTTTGGACATGCCTCGTTTAAATCTCCGAAGTCCACACAAATTCCGATCCGACCATTCTTCTTTCCGACCGGCACCACATCAAGCAACTGTGTCGGGTATTGTTCTTCACGGACAAATTTAGCGTCTATTAGCTTTTTAACTTCGGCTATGACTTGTTGTTCGATTTCTAGACGCATTCTTCCGGGACATTGTCCGACCGGAATGTAGTAGGATCCACTCCTAGCTTATGGACCGCAACCTCCGGGGCTAATCCCGGCATTTCATCGTAGCTCCAAGCAAAACAGTCTTTAAATTCCATTAATAACTCGATTATTTCTTCTGAGTCTTCTTTATCGAGTAAGGAGCTAACAAAGGTAGGTCTAGGCTCTTTGTTAGTACCTAAGTTAACTTCCGTTAACTCATCTATCGTGGATTTAATTTCTTCTTCGAATTCTCGTGGAGCGTCTCCAATTTGTAAATCTTCGAGTTCGTCCGTAGTTTCCATGCAGCTTTCATCGGACTTGCAAGTGACAACCAAGCAAAATTCAGCATCGTCAACCGACCCTACCGTGCCGAATCCGAGTCCATACTTCAATCGGAGGACGGCCGAGTTATTCCATAACTTTTCAAAATGTTGTGATCGGGCTTTTGTCCATCGTCGAGGTAAGAAACCACGTTGAATTAAATTTCAACACAGGGAGAGTACCACTCAAAAGGTAATTCCATTAATTCTCGATGAAGTGACATCTTCGAATTGTACATTATTTTCGCTTAGAGGAAGAAGCACCACGGTAGAATTCTGATCGGCTTAGACCGTCACTACGTACCTCTTCGACCTCCATACCCTCGATCTTATTAGAATGGATCGGAGTTAGGGTCATAAGCATGTACGTAGTGGTTAATCTTCTCGTACATTGATTTGTATTCTTCGTTCTTTTCATCTTCGAGGAGATCTTCGTATTGCGGCTTCTTTCGACTTATTGTTGTCGCTTCGCTCGATTTCTTTTTCCTCTTCGTAACTATCTTCCCAATCAACATTGATGGCTGGTTTCTTCCGTCCAATCGTCCTAGTGTCTCTACCACGGCCTCGTCCCCGCCTCGACCTCGGATGCGAGTCGTGGAGAAACCTTCACCATCTCGCCGAAGGGAGCGGTGAGTGATCGTCGGACTAGAACTTCGAGTTCTTCGTTGTCTCGAACTTTCTTTGCTTCATTTGTTATGGTATCTCCGGAGAAGATCGTTTTCTGGCGTGCATAATAAGCCGCATCTTCATGGACTCCAATCTCATGTACGGAGAATGGTCGTAAGTCACCTTTGATGCACCGTTCCCCTCCATCGTAGTACTTCGATGCACCGGTGCAGAGATGATGGTACCATCCTCGTTTTCATGTATCCATGGTCGGCCCGAAGAGCGTCGAACGACGTTTCGAATCGATTATATGAAATTTTGCGGTTGTCTTTGCTAAATCACCGGTCTTCATCGCAGCTGTTATCGACCCGAGGGCTCTTTCTCCTTTCTCGGTCGAATCCTCTTAATAACATTTTGTCGGCCTCGAGCTCACGAGCATCAATTTCCAAGTATGCTAGTGTTCGAAGACTCATTATATCGATCGATGCTCCCGGATCCACCAATACTCCGGAGAGCGTAAACTTCCAATCAGTAATCGAAATGTACAACTGGTCGGTCGTGATCCGTCGTCCCAAGCAGTAGGTCATTGTCCGCGAAGGTAACACCTCGTCGTTCCTTTAACGAGCAAACCTCATCTAAGGAATCTCCCGCCATTCGAGCTAAGAAATTTCCGGATCAAGTAAGGCCTCGATCGAGCTTCTCTCATCTCCTTTCGATAAGATGAGAGCATCGTAGATGCTCGCCTTGCCGGTAGTTTCCTAAGATGGGCTAAGCACGTTGTAGTCCACTTTGTTCTCCCGCGTCTCGGCTTCTTCTCGAACGGGTATTTCTTCCGCCGGGGTTGGTTCTTCGAACAACCACCGCTTTCCTTTGTCTTTCGGACCCATTCTCGGAGGTAGAACTCTTCCACTTCTCAAGCCGACTTCGTAATTTCTTCCGAATCTAGTGCCGAGTTTGCCGGTGTCTCCTCCCGAATCGGAATGACGAGCTCTTCTGGATTATCTTCAAAATCTGAAGGCTCTAACTCTATCGTAACTAGAGCTCCTCGAAACTCACAGATAGATCCGTTGCTTGTCGAACTCTCGTAGCCTCCTTGATGGATGTCTTCTTCGTCATTGTGATCGTCGAGATCATGTATGATTTGAGAATTGTTGTTGGTATCGAAATCGACGCCCGGATTGTCGCTAGTTACGTAATCGTTAGAAATAATCAAAACGTAGCCAACGCCATCACCCTTATCATTATATGATCCCACCAAAGTGAGCAGATAATCATACAAAATCGAGGTTCGAGGGATTTCTCCCCGAATCGAAACAACTATCCTAGATAAGCAGCCCTAGTCTAGCCTTTAGAGTCTCAGTCCCTCTTCTTCGTCAATTTTCTTCTTCTCTTCGATTTTCTCCCGTCGAGGTGGTTCTTCTATCGCAAGTGATAAGTACCGGCTTAACGTGTCTCGAACTCGAATCGAAGCTCGCACCGAAGCGGTTCGGATGTTGTCTAAAATCTTCTTCGAAGATCTCGTCCAGTGCGGTAGTCCATCCATCGTCGCTGCATAGTGGATCTATCGGGATGACGGGATCGGCTGAGATAACATCGACGGAACCTCCTTTCCGGGGTTCCTTCATGTACTCCTTCGGGATTGTTATATTTCCTTTCCGAAGGTTGTCGCTGAGCCAACTTTTCAAGGTAATGCAGTCTTCTATCTTGTGCCCAAGCATCCGATGGTAGGGGCAAAAGTCGGGATCACCTTTCCTGTCGACTTCCTCTCGGTCTTCGGGCTCTGGCACTGGAAATCCGGAGTTTTCATTAATCTACGGAACATCTTCGGCATCGCTTCATTTTTGAACGGATATTCTCTCGCTCGAAGCTCCCTCAATGTACGTTGCGGACGAGACGGTTGTTCATACCGCGGAGACGACCGATAGCCGGACCGGGGTTGCTCGGTAATCTTGTCGTGGTTGTCGCGGCCGTTCTGGTGGTATTTCGCATCGGCTGTTTGCCTTTGTCAACCGCCGCAACGACCCCGCATTTCTTTTCGAAAGTCTTCACCGGCTTCGCTCGTCCGTCTTGTCAGGCAAAACTTAATTGCTTCGCCTCTTCTCGCAAGCTTCCGGCCTTGCTTAACAACTTCTCAAAAGTCTTAATAATGAATCCCTCGAGGAGAAGTGCTATCGGCCGTGAATGCTTTTAAGCAAGATGCCGATCGCATGTTGTTCTTGCAGCTGTGGTTCACACTTCATGCTTAAGTTTCTCCATCGAAGTATGTAATCCACCAAAGTTTCATTCGGCCTTTGTTTCTCTACCACTAAATCACCTATAGTGATGTGGTGCCGAGCTCCGCAAATCGCTTAATGAAGAGACTCTCTAGCTCCGAGAATGTCTTCACGGAACCGTCGGGTAATCCCGCATACCCGCCGAAGGCGATTCCCGACGGACCACTAACGAACCGTCGAAGAGTAGCGCATCGCTCCCGCCGCATCGCAACAACCGGCACGAAAGTGTGCAACATGCCGTCGGGGTTCCTGCTCCGTCGAAGGTCTTAAACGTGAGGTGGTACGAAGCCTTCGGTATCGGACAGCGTCGAATTCTTCCGGGTAAGGTCTACCCGTCCGAATGGATGTCCCGTTCTTCGATCGTGCTGAGGCTTCTCGCACTCGCTCGCTCTACCAAGTTCTCGATATCCTTTTCGTGGATCATACTTCGTGCCGTATCCTTTTTCACTGGTCATCCCCATCGACGGATGTAATCTCCTTTCCTCCGTCTACGATGTGAATGACCTCTCGGGGTGTCTCTCTATGTGGTCGTATTTCGACTTCGGAGAGCGGCTGAGCTATGGCCATCTCTTCCATCCTCTTCGCCATTCGAGCGATCGTGTCGTCCTTTTCCCGAAGCCGTCTCCTTCATCGCCTCGGCTCCTCTCTTCTGCAGCCGCAGGAGCACCTCGAGAAGCCGATGAAGCTCGTGTCTCAACCATGTTGATTTCTCGCATATTCATCGTCCATGAATTCCGATGAGTCGATCTCATCTCCGAACTTTTCTTCTCTTTCTTTTGCCAACCGTCTGGATGTCGGTTCTCAACTTTTCCATGGCATCTTCTAGCGGAGCTTTCGTGCATTCGTGGTTGTCATGCGATGGTCGCCGGTCCTTTTTTCACGAGTCCCCTTCATCGCAAGAAGCACTTTCTTCGCATTCCAGCTCTCCCGGCGAGACTTTCTTTCTCGGCCGTCGTTTCGGCCTCAATCGCCCCGTAGTGGGACGCCACACCATCCTTCTAGCAGTAGAAGGTCTAGGACCGTATGGTCTATCGACCAAATGCCGGAAGGTGGTATCCTCCCTAATCAGAATCCCGATACTACGACAGCGGCTAGCCTTCATTCTCTCGTCGGCTTTTCTATCATGACGGCGGTTCTACTCGGGCCCAAGACGGATTCGACCGGCACCCGTCCTATCCTTCGTAGAATTTCCGACACGGCGCTTCCTTCTTGCTGGCCTTTTCTACCAAAGCTCGCAGTCGAGCAAACGACGTAGTTCTAGTTCTTTTCTCGCGGCTATCGTTGTAGTATGCGGGCCGTGGTAATGCGGCAAGAATCTTTCGAACATTCTCCTCATCCTCTCGCGGCGGAGAGGGGATGGAACCCGCTTCCTCCCAAAAGTGGTATGTAGTCGAGCAATGGTGTATATTCCGGTAATCGTGCATATTCTCAGCAACTCGGAATTTCCTCCAGAAGGCAATCTCAGCAGCTCCGGCTTCCCGGCGATCCTTCTATTTCTATTTCTTCTTCGGGTCTTTGTCAGCCGAAGGAATCTTCGAACCGGACCCGATTTCGAAGACGAAGGTCTTACAGAAGATCCGTACCCTCCACGATGAACAAGTTTATCATAGCTCCGGATTCCTTTCCCTTTCGATTCGCGTAAGCTCCGGGTAGGTGCGTAAACAACTAGACCAAGGGGGTAGTGAGAATGGCTCCTCCCGATGGACAAGAAGATTCTCCTATCGGACCCTTCACAGGGAGGAAATCTCGGGTCGACCTAAGGTCGAACTCGCGCTGGTTCCTCGCCTTCGATACCTTGTTCGTCGCTGCAAAGAGGGAGACGTCGGTGACCTCGACGTTCGTGAGCTCAAATCCTCGTCCAAATCGGATGATCCCATCGTCTGCGCACTCATCCTTATAGACAGTCGAAGTCCAGCTCATTGGTGAAGGAGAAAATCGCTCGGGCTTCCATTTCGCAAGGTAGATTCTCGGTCGTCGACCCTAGTTATGCTTCTTTTCTTCAGACGAAAAGAAAGGAATTGAAAAGAGTCCGAACTTATTCTTTGTTCATGTATTTATAAAAAAGAATCATTTCGTTAAAAGAATCACTTATTAGAGGGTTTGTTTATTTAGAACTGAATGTTCAAAGGTGTAGAGAATGTAAGGAATCCGGCTCGTAGTCGGAAAGGAAAAGAGAGTCTTAAACAAGACTTCCCGACTCGAAGGATCACACCTAAACTAACACCTATCGGGGTCCACCCCACCTCGAAATGAGGTAAAAGGATCTCTGAACCTCTCCGTTTAGTGGGTGTCTAAACAAAGTGCTCCTAAATCCGAGAGAATGTCGGCTATACTTGCTCAAGATAGAAATGAACATAGTATTCCAACGGAAAGAAGGGTAGTTTGATCCATTAGTGACATGGATACACTACCGATTTTTCGAAAGCGCAATTATTTCGATTATAATGGAGAGAGGAATTGTCCCTCACGGAGTCGCCGTAAGTTTGTCTCAAGATATTTTAGGTTGTATTGTATTTTAAAGGGGGTCGCCTAACGTAAGTTGTCTGGCGAATTTAAATTTTAAATTTGATTTAAATATATATATAATTTAGAAAGTAGTATTTCGCTTCGAAAATAATTTTTAAATTCGAAAGTTTTAAGATACGAGATTAAACCGATCTCACATCCCAAATAGCTTATATAAACGAGCACCGCACCACAAACCGTGTATCTATCCCTAAGGATAGTACACACCGCTCGATGGTGGGGCTCGATCAAATAAACTAGAAGTTTTGTGACATCCGTTTGGTCCGCGAACCAATTTTATAAGCCGACAAATTCCCCGCTTAATATGAAAGTATCAAACAGTGGTTTATATTACTCCGGTTCTTTAAAATTCCCTATAAGGGCAAGCCCCTATAGCTAATTACATCTTAAGTGACGGAATCACCTAAGAAAACTCTCGATAATAATCAATAACTCGCTTTCAAGAATTTCAAAGTTTAAGGTTTTCAAAGATCGAATTTTGGAATTTCAATAAGGAATGGATCAAATTTCGGAACATTTTGTTTTGTGAATCCAAAGGAAGAAAGGTAGGAGAAATCACCGATTCGAAGTGAACTTCGGTAATTTCCCGACTATCCTATCGTTTCGTTTGAGTTTAGGAAAGTCCTAATGTTTATTTAGTATTTCAATCTCGCCAATTTTAATTAATTAGTGCTTATATTTGTATGATAAAATCAAACAAATAAACTCTGAAGATGCGAGGGTTTATTGTCGTATCTGACGACTACCTCGGAATCCTAAGACCTGTTAGGCTTAATTTGCAATGCAAATGCCTAACGAAGAGTCGAGGATTTATGTCGCACTAGTGCAAGCTACCTCGAAATCCTACGGCTTCGTTGTTTAATTCTAAGAAGATTTTGTCAAGTAGATTCAAGTTTTGCCGACGACGATGGCCGTGCCGCCCACCATGCTCCAAGTTCCTTGTTGTTGCAGAGGTTTAGTTTTAGAAATCATAAATCGTGAGATGAGAAAAGTGTTTTGGCTTAGAGAAAGTCTTAATTTTCCAAGTGTTCTTCGTATTTCGATTAAAACAAATCTTAAAGCCGATTATAACGACACCTGCTAAGATCCCACTGCTCCATCCTTCCGCATCATTATTTTTATCGGATTCACTTAGTCCGTATGAATTTCGCTAAACTCAACCGAATGAGTTCCACACTTTCATTTAGCACCGTGAAATCCCGCTAAGAACACGTAGGTTACATCATCCGAGGTATTCCCGATCATCCAACAGACGTTTTAATTTAGTTGTAATCGTAGTTTTGTGTTCTGTTTGTGATTAAATTTCGAGTTGTTTTATATTTCGAAATGTCGTGGCGGTGAATTTTATCTCGCAATGACTTTTAACTTAATTTGGTTTCGCTTTTAGTGGACTATCCTAAAGTGTGTGGTTTTCATGCAATCGTTGTTTTATCATGCAAGAAAAATAAAGTACATTTCGTAAGAAAGTAAATTGCAAGAAAGTAAATTGCAAGAGAGCAAATTGCAATAAAAAATAAAAGCGTACCCTGAGGGTCTTCCCGTCATCCCAAGCCGCACTTAAAACACAATTAGAATATTTAAGCAAGTTCCTAGTAAAGCTAAGGGAAGGGTTATGGTTTTCTACCAAATTCCTAATCCTATAGCTCTAGTCAACTCCTACGACGTCTAGTGTTCTTTCGTGTTTTTGCTTCGAGGACGATTTTCTTCATCAAAGGACAATTAAGTCCAATCGTTCTTATAAATATCCTATCATATCGAGGAAGTGCTTAAGAAGAATCTTAAACATCTTTTCAATATTTTCAGGATCGTTTTAAGTCCAAATGAATTTAATTATATAAATGAATCGATCGTCCGAGGTTTTCAAGTCTTCGTTAACTCGCTCAGCTGAACTAAGACATTTCGAATATCCTATGAGTGAAGTAACACTTCATTCGATGTTCCATTTAGGAGTTATAATAATCAAAGCTTTCAAGGTAAATTAAGTATTCAAATGATTCGATTTAAGTTAAAGGGTTTAAATTTGAATAAGTGTTCAAGTCGTTTTACATTTATTTTGAATTCTTTATGTCTTAAGTGATGTTATATTTAATTCAACTTAATTTAATCGAGTTTTAATTTAGTTTAACATAGTTCAATTTAATTTGATTTGGTGTTTAATTAATTTGATTTGATTTAATTTAATTTAATTATTTAATTTAATTTAATTTAATTTAATTTAATTTAATTTAATTGTTTAATTTAATTTAATTTTTAATTTAATTTAATTTAATTTAATTTAATTTAATTTATAATTTAATTTAATTTAATTTAATTTAATTTAATTTTAATTTAATTTAGTTTAATTTAGTTTAATTTAATTTTAATTTAATTTAGTTTTAATTTAATTTAATTTATTTTTAATTTTAATCGAAATTTCAAAAGAGTTTAATAATTTAATTAAGTCTTTTAATATTTTAAATTTGAGTTATCATTTTAATTAAAAATTGAAGTATTAATGATATAATTAGTTTAGGATTTTTAAATTAAAGAATAAATCTCTTCCTAATAAATATCCCTTATTTTAATAATTCTAATTTATTATTCCTCCAAATTTAATCTATTATTTAATTAAAGTTTAATCATTTTAAAATTATTTAATGGGTTTCTACCCTTTAATTATTTAAATTTCAATCATCCAAATCAGATTAAGATCAAATATTTTACTTGTTGATTTTTTATTAAACCTAAAGTTTTAATTAAGGGTTGAAAGTTTAATTACCATTTTACCCTTTAAGCTTAATAATTTCATAACTCACTAAATTGAACCCAAATGAACTTGAAATTTTTATGTGACTTCACTCACATGTCAATAAAGACATGAGAGGAGAAAATGTGATTTTTCTGTATTTAATTTATTTATATAATTATTTTTGATGGAAAATAGAGATTTTCAAGGAAAATTTAATAACATGACCAAGGGAAAGTTTCTGTCCTTAAGAAAATTAGGGGACATTCCTAATGACCAGAGAAGCACTTGGACCAATTTTGGTGATTTTTTGAATTATATTATTTTTATTATAATTATTTTGAGTTTTGGAGTGTTAATTAATTTAAAAATAAAATAAATGTTGAAAAATGGATTTTATATTTTTCAAAAATCTCTCTGATATCAAGGAAACCAGAGAAACAAATTTTGCAATTTTCTGATTTTTCTATGATTTATTATAATTATTTTAGTGAAAATGCTAGAAAATACATTTTTTTAATTTTAAAATTACCCTAGGGTTTTAAAATTCAATATCTCACTAAATAGACCTAGGAAAAATGTGGGATTTGTTCCTAAGTGATTAAAATTCAAAATGTGACATTTTGGTGAATTTTATTATTTTTGTGATTTTTATTATTTTTTAATTATTAAAAATATTAAAATATTATTAAAAATCAACTTTTTTAGAAAATTGAAATTTTAATTTTCTTAGATTCCCCTGATATCAGAGAGGCTCCAAAACCAATTTGATGAATTTTTAAAAAGTATTTTAAAAGTTATGAATTTTTAAAGTTTAAAATGGCTAAGCGACTTAATCAACCCAATTAAGTAGGCTAACCAAGTCCAATCGACCTCAAATTTTTATGGTGGGTTCCTCTGATCCTAAAGGTCAGTGGAGAATTGATTTCAAGTCAATTTGATACCTGGTTAACTCTAATTAATTAAAGACCTATTTTGGGTGTTTAAGCCAATTAGTGGTCGTTTTAAATGAACTAAGCCAAAATCTATTTTTCCTAGTGGTTCTCTCGGTCATAAGGAACATCACCAAATTTTCCTAGAATTTATTTCACAACATGCTATTTACCGGAATTAAAATACTCAAAACAAGTGACTCGAACTTGAAAAATCAAGAACTCTTCATAGGATGGCCTCTCGACTTTGGAAAATTCAGTGAATGTTCCCAAATTCGAGGCTTCAAAAGCCCTATGGTCTCATGCCATGGTGAATTGTATGCATGCATGGAGAATTAAAACAATGCAGAGAGTAAATAAATTATAAAAAATAAAATACTCGATGAAATTAAATGATTTCTTTTCCACATTATTCTCCTCTCGTTCATCGAGCAAGAGGGTATTTTTATTTTATTTTTATGATTTTTCTACACGTAGATATGAATTTTCAAGTTTAGGGAATTAAATAAATAAGAAAATACCCTATTTTTCTATTTATCCACGCTGCGCCGCCGCATCCCTGCAGCCTCCGAAAGACCACGCGCGCGCTCCCATTCGACGCCGCCACTCGAGCCGCCAGCCTCGGCCCCGCGGTTCTCGTACCGTCTCCCGGTCCGACGCGATCCCGACCATCCGTCGCGCGCGTGTATCGAATGGACGCGCATCCGTTCATCGTCCCCAAGTGTTCTCACCCGAGAGCCGTCCACACTAAATCCCTAAGATCTCACTCGATTCTCAATGGATTTTTACGTTCTTATACTCTACGGATTCGTCTTCAAGAGACGAACACATCTATACTGCTAACATGCATCGAAACTAAGGCATTTGAAATAGAGAATCTCCGAAGCTTCGGGATGAAGAGTTAGCTCATACCTTGGCTCGCAGAAGTGCGGCTTCAATCCGAGAGTTGTCGCACCTTCGATCGGATCCCAGCAAGCTCCGCATGAAGTCTCCCGGTCCGTGAATTGTCCGGATATGATTTCGACCAAGCCCGATCACAAAGCTTCGGAGGCCGGAGCAACCGGGTGGCCCGGAGATGGGGCTTTTGCTGGTGGACACCTTCCTCGGTCCGGTGAAGGTGTAGAGCCAATCAATTCGGGAATCGGCTCACCGCGGAGAAGTGTCCCGGTTTTCGGTGGAATTTCAACTCCGAAATCGAGCTTACAGAGGAGAAATGGCAGGGGATTTCACTCGGGATCAAGTGCTCTAAGGGTGGAGAAGGGTCCGGAACAATTTTGCGTAGTTTTGGCAAGGTTTCATGCTTCTCTCTCTCATGGCCGAGAGGGGCGGAGTTTAAATAGAGCCGGGCTGGAGGCCTCCCGTGGGGAGTTGGGGCTCGGATCGACCGCTTCTGCGGAGGAGAAGAACAACCATGGTGACCACTAGTGAAGGGGCAACTAGCAAGTGAGAATTTCAATGTCGGCTCACATGCGAGCTCTCGGCCATGGTGTTTTCCGGCGGCCCGGTGGCCGGCCGGCCGTGCATGGGTCACCATCAAGGTCAGTGGGTCGTGGCTGAGGTTTGTGCAATCAATCGGCCATGGACATGTGTAAAGGCTTCGATCCAAAGTGGAATGGGGCATGGCTAGATTTGGACCTAAATGGGTCAACCCACCCATTCGGGCTAGGTGCACCACCCAAGGCCTCGGTTTCGGCCGAGGAGAAAGTGATTTGGCTCAGATAATCAGCAGGGTCAAGTCACCATCCAAGTACAATTAAAGCTTAAGCATGGTTTAGCGGAATCATGGAAGTGGTTAATCACCTTTAGGAATTAAGGAAAGAGCCTCCTCCTTTTGCCCAAAATGGCATGGTGACATGTAAAGAGGCTCTCATGGCTTGCATATGGCTTGTGCATGGCTCCATGGCTCCATTTGGCTTCGGGAAAAGGTTTCGTCAATTTCATAAAAAAGGATTTTAAGGATTTTGGATAATTTGGTGGAAATTTGGATGAAGCTTCATTTAGAATTATTTCGATGATCGAGTTTAGACTTAGTGGATGATTTTAATTGAAAATATGATGAGGGGAAATGTCATATGGGCTTTGGAAGAATTTTTGGGGTTTTGGATTCGTGAAGTTGCTTTTAAAATGGTTTAAGGAATCGGCCTCTTAAGTTTTAAAAATGAATTTATGGATGGGAATTTTGTAAAGAGGTTGGGCCAAATAATTGTTGGGTTTAGCTCATGGATGTGTCATGAGTGATTTGAAACAAATTGGGGTGATT
>JAKZJZ010001965.1:695-22033 GCA_022702705.1 Papilionanthe hookeriana x Papilionanthe teres
TTCATGTAACTTATTTACAGCTAACATTTCAAATTTCTATATGATTAACTCAATTTTCTTACGAAAGCATAAAGAACATGAGAAAATATTTATAATGTTCAATGAAGTAGATGCGATCATATTTCTTTCGACAAAATGGTTCTCTATATTGAAGAAGAAGAAGGAGAAACTGAATGAGGCAATGACATAGCTCAACATAAATTTTAAAATAAAGAGCAGTGCACCTTCAAACCACCCAAAATAGAAGCCGAATGAGGCAAATGAAGCTGAGGAAAACCAAAAATGAAAATCTTCAAACCATTGTGAATGGAAAAGAGCTAAAAACGAAAGCCTTCAAACCACCCCAACACAGAATAAAGGAGATCAAGAGAAATATACAGCGATTGGCAGCGAGAGTTGACAATACCGACAATAGACAGAGAGGAGCACGCAGCCGGGTTTCTGCTCTAAAGACACATATGATAACCGAGACTTGGAATGGGGCAAGGGTTTTGTGGACAACTGAGGTAAGAAATTTTAGTTATTGAAGAGGGGTAGCAACGAAATTTACAAGTCAGAATGGAGCTCATACTACAAGATGCAATTGCCTCCCATCGTTTTGGCATTCATTGATTTGTGGCCAAACGCTCGCAAAATAGTGGCAAAAATCTGGCTCACAAACACAGTGATCATTGTTTTGGGGATGAGAAGCATAAAGAATGAGGTGCCTAACACATGCTTTATCTTAACTCTTTTTATAGTAGAACTTATTGTTCTCAGAGTTATGTAATGAGCAATTGGTTATCATTCTATTTTACTACCAAAAGTAGGTGAAAAAGATAGAATGAGTTGTACCAGATTTAATAAGATTATAATGATCATGCATCTCCAAGTGGCACATGATGCTATCGATCCTTTGACACTAATGGGCATTGTTGCGAAAGAAAAGGAGGAGATTGAAGAAGAGGAGCCTGCTCTATGTCGTCACCATAAGGTGGCTCGTGTGCTAAACCTAGAGTCCTTATGAACGAAGAGCATGCGGTGGATCCTTTAGAAACTTCAGTGATCGAGCCTATTGAGGAAGGAAAAGGGAAGGTGATTTAAATGAAAAAAAGGTCAAGCCGGTACGCGCATGAAAGGATAGTGGATTTACCATGAGAAGAAGTGGCAAATTTTTTCGCCCAAAACTCCTACAATAGTTCTCTGGGACACCATCGACACGGGGCTCATATTTTCTTATGAATTGAGATGGGACTAAGGATCTTGTTGACTTAAGCCAGGAATGGCATCCTAAGACTGAGTACTCATCGAGCGTATCTTGGATTTTTTTGTAACCAACTTGGGCTTTCTGAGAGAAACAATGTAGGTCATCAAGCCTTAAGACCATCATATTGCACTAATTGAGAGTATGGAAACTACATTGTAATCAGCATATTTAATCGGCATGGCTCATAGTACTCCCAGTGAAGGATAAGAGAGAGTTTGAGTTAGCCAGTGGGAAATGAAAAAGAGGCTACATGCCAAGCTGCTATAAGGGTTAAGAAATAAGCTGAATTGGCATCACTCAAAGAAGAAAAGACTAGCCAAAATTTTGTGGCATTGTAAGCCCAGCGCATAACAAAACAAGCCTTCCTTTAGTCCTTAGTCAAGAGTTGCATGGGCAAATGTAGGCTCCAATTTTTAAACTTCCAATATTTCCTTCTAGAAGTAGGCGTTGAAAGCATGTAAGGGTTTACGCTGCCCCTATAACTACAAAAGTTTCTGCAAGCCCTTATGGGACTTCTACGTGCTATCAAACTATGTGATGAATGTTATTTTGATCACAAATGACGTAATCAACCCAAAGGTAGGCCATTAAACCATCAAAGAGCCAACTTCCATATGGTGGTTAAGAATAACAATCATCGCAACATGTTATTCATCCTCACCAGGCACATGACAAAAGAGTTGATATGATCAACTAGATTTGAACGTCTGTCGGCATATTTTTAGGTCGTGTTTTATTTTGAAGAGGGGTCGCCTAACAGAAATCTGTCGGCGAATTTTTAATTTAATTAAAATAAATAATTTGAAAAGTAGTATTTGATTTTGAAAATAATTTTTAAATTTGAAAGTTTTAAGATATGAGATTAAACCGACCTCACATCCCAAATAGTTTATATAAACGAGCACCGCACCACAAACCGTGTATCTATCCCTAAGGATAGACACACAGCTTGATGGTGGGGCTTGATTAAATAAACTAGAAGATTAGTGACATCCGTTTGGTCCGCGAACCAATTTTATAAGCCGACAAGTTTCCCTCGCTTAATATGAAAACATTAAACGAGGTTTATATTACTCAGGTTCTTTAAAATTCCCTATAAGGGCAAGCCCCTATAGTTAATTACATCTTAAGTGACGGGAATCACCTAAGAAAACTCTCGATAATAATCAATGATTCTCGCTCTCAAGAATTTCAAAGTTTAAGGTTTTCAAAGATTGAATTTTGGAGTTTCAATAGGGAATGGATCAAATTTTTGGAACATTTTGTTTTGTGAATCCAAAGGAAGAAAGGTAGGAGAAATCACTGATTCGAAGTGAACTTCGATAATTTCCCGACTATCCTATCGTTTGGCTTGAATTTAGGAAAGTCCTAATGTTTATTCGATATTTCAATCTCGCCAATTTCAATTAATTAGGGCTTATATTTGTATGATAAAATCAAACAAATAACTTTAGAAGATGTGAGGGTTTATTGTCGTATCTGACGACTACCTCGGAATCCTAAGACCGTGCTAGGGCTTAATTTGCAATGCAAATGCCTAACGAAGAGTTGAGGATTTATGCTGCACTAGTGCAAGCTACCTCGAAGTCCTATGGCTTGGTTGTTTTAATTCTAGAAAGTTTCTGTCGAAGTAGACTCGTGTTTCATTGATGACGATGGTCGTGCCGCCCACCATGCTCCGAGCTCCTTGTTGTTGCGAGGTTTAGTTTTAGAAACCATAAATCAGGAGTTGAGAAAAGTGTTTTCGGTTTAGAGAAAATCTTAATTTCCGGGTGTTTTTTATGTTTTATTTAAAACAAATCTTAAAGTTGATTATAACGACACCGGTTAAGATCCCACTGCTCCATCCTTCCGGCATCATTATTTTTATCGGATTCACTTAGTCCGGATGAATTTGCTAAACTCAACCGAATGAGTTCCACACTTTCATTTAGACCGTGGGAAATCCCGTTAAGCAACACGTAGGTTACATCATCCGAGGTATTCCCGATCATCCAACAGGACGTTTTAATTTAGTTGTAATTGTAATTTTGTGTTCGTTTGTGATTAAATTTTGAGTTGTTTTATATTTTGAAATGTTGTGGCGGTGAATTTTATCTTGCAATGACTTTTAACTTAATTTTGGTTTCAGCTTTAGGGGCTATCCTAAAGGTGTGGGTTTTCATGCAACTCGTTGTTTTATCATGCAAGAAAAGTAAAATGCATTCGCAATAAAGTAAATTGCAAGAAAGTAAATTGCAAGAAAGTAAATCGCAATAAAATAAAAGCGTACCCTGGAGGGTCTTCCCGTCATCCCAAGCCGCACTTAAAACACAATTAGAATATTTAAGCAAGTTCCCAGTAAAGCTAAGGGAAAGGTTATGGTTTTCTACCAAATTCCTAATCCTATAGCTAGTCATCTCCTATGACGTCTAGGTTCTTTGGGTTTTGGTTTAAGGACGATTTTCTTCATCAAAGAATAATCAAATTCAATTGTTCTTATAAATATCCTATCATATCGAGGAAGTGCTTAAGAAGAATCTTAAACATCTTTTCAATATTTCTAGGATCGTTTTAAGTCCAAATGAATTTAATTATATAAATGAATCGATCATCCGAGGTTTTCAAGTCTTCGTTAACTCGCTCAGATGAACTGGGACATTCGAATATCCTATGAGTGAGATAACACTTCATTTAATGTTCTATTTAGGAGTTATATTAATCAAAGCTTTCAAGGGTAAATTAGTATTCAAATGATTTGATTTGAGTTAAAAGGTTTAAATTTGGAATAGTGTTCAAGTTGCTTTATATTTAGTTTAATTTAATTTAATTTGATTTGATGTTTAATTAATTTGATTTAATTTAATTTAATTTAATTATTTAATTTAATTTAATTTAATTTAATTTAATTTAATTATTTAATTTAATTTAATTTTTTAATTTAATTTAATTTAATTATTTAATTTAATTTAATTTAATTATTTAATTTAATTTAATTTAATTGTTTAATTTAATTTAATTTAATTTTTTAATTTAATTTAATTTAATTATTTAATTTAATTTAATTTAATTATTTAATTTAATTTAATTTTTTAATTTAATTTAATTTAATTATTTAATTTAATTTAATTTAATTATTAAATTTAATTTAATCTTAATTTAATTTATCTTTAATTTACTTTATTTTTAATTTTAATTGAAATTTCAAAAGATTTTAATAATTTAATTAAGTCTTTTAATATTTTAAATTTGAGTTATCATTTTAATTAAAAATTGAGTATTAGTTGATATAATTAATTTAGGGATTTTTAAATTAAAGAATAAATCTCTTCCTAATAAAGATCCCTTATTTTAATAATTCCAATTTTATTATTCTTCCAAATTTAATCTATTATTTAATTAAAGTTTAATCATTTTAAAATTATTTAATGGGTTTCTACCCTTTAATTATTTAAATTTCAATCATCCAAATCAGATTAAGATCAAATATTTTACTTGTTGACTTTTTATTAAACCTAAAGTTTTAATTAAGGATTAAAGATTTTAATTACCATTTTACCCTTTAAGCTTAATAATTTCATAACTCACTAAATTGAACTCAAATGAACTTGAAGTTTTTATGTGACTTCACTCATATGTCAATAAAGACATGAGAGGAGAAAATGTGATTTTTCTGTATTTAATTTATTTATATAATTATTTTTGGTGGAAAATAGAGATTTTCAAGGAAAATTTGATAACATGACCAAGGGAAAGTTTCTGTCCTTAAGAAAATTAGGGACATTCCTAATGACCAGAGAAGCACTTGGACCAATTTTGGTGATTTTTTGAATTATATTATTTTTATTATAATTATTTTGAGTTTTGGAGTGTTAATTAATTTAAAAATAAAATAAATGTTGAAAAATGAATTTTATATTTTTCAAAAATCTCTCTGATATCAAGGAAACCAGAGAATTAAATTTTGCAATTTTCTGATTTTTCTATGATTTATAATAATTATTTTAGTGAAAATGCTAGAAAATACATTTTTTAATTTTTAAAATTACCTTCGGGCTTTAAAATTCAATATCTCACTAAATAGACCTAGGAAAAATGTGAGATTTGCTCCTAAGTGATTAAAATTCAAAATGTGACATTTTGGTGAATTTTATTATTTTTGTGATTTTTATTATTTTTTAATTATTAAAAATATTAAAATATTATTAAAAATCAACTTTTTTAGAAAATTGAAATTTTAATTTTCTTAGATTCCCCTGATATCAGAGAGGCTCCAAAACCAATTTGGTGAATTTTTGAAAAGTATTTTAAAAGTTATGAATTTTTAAAGTTTAAAATGGCTAAGCGACTTAATCAACCCAATTAGTGGGGCTAACCAAGTCCAATTGACTTCAAATTTTTATGGTGGATTCCTCTGATCCTAAAGGTCAGTGGAGAATTGATTTCAAGTCAATTTGATACCTGGTTAACTCTAATTAATTAAAGACCTATTTTGGGTGTTTAAGCCAATTAGGGTTAATCTGAGTGAATTAACTCAAGTCCTATTTTTCCTAGAGTTCTCTGGTCATAAGGAACATCACCAAATATTTCTAGAATTTATTTCACAACATGCTAATTTTTGGAATTAAAATACTCAAAACAAACGAACATGCATTTCGAAAAATAAATAACTTTTCATAGAGATGGCCTCGACTCGGAAAATTCGGGGAATGTTCCCGAGTTCGCAGGCTTCAAAAGCCCTATGGTCTCATGCCATGGTGAATTGTATACATGCATGGAGAATTAAATGTATGCAGAGAGTTTAGAGTGGTTTGAATTTCTAAAAGGCGGTCCCAATTCTAGTCCTCTAAGATAGTCAAAGGAAAAGCCTAAGGCTAGATCCTAAGCACTAAAAAGAAGAAAGGAAGACCTCATCAAAAATGAGGTCAACAAATGGACCCCCAATAGGTGTGGTGAGCTGACGGAGCACACCGCGCGTATCGGTGCCGACCGAAGCGATCAACAAAACCAACACAGATGTCCAAGTGACGAACTTAGGACGAAGTGAAGAGTTTCGCCGGGGAGTGTCAAGTATATCTCCGGAACCGGAGATTCTCGAACTCTCGCCGGGGAAAGGAAAAGGAGGTAAATCCCAAATCACATGATCCGAGGGAATTTCGATTTAGATTTTATTTTGTTTCAATTTATGTTTTGATGTGCGAGTTTAAATTTTAGTTTGAGTTTCAATTTAGATCAAGTTTTGTCAAAATTAATTCGAAGGATTTGATTTGAAATGAAAATTGGAATTCCGAGGTTTTAGATGTAACATCTTCAACCTCGAAAGAAAATCGAATCGATTAGATTGAATCGTTGCAATGAGAAGATATCTCGCAGCAAAGTGGTGTTGGATGTAAAATCCTTAACCTCAAGAGTTTGAATTTGATTTGATGTATTTCATCGCGATAGTGAAAAGATCCTAGTAGTACGTGCTCTCTGATGTAAAATCCTCGACCCAAAGGTTGAATTTTGATGTATTTCGAGTGCTAACAGAAGAGAATCCTAAAGCGATGCGGTCTTGATGTAAAATCCTCGACTCAAAAGTTTGAATTTTGATGCATTTCGAATGCAACAGGAAAAGGATCCTAAAGCGAAGGCAATCTTGGATGTAAAATCCTCGACCTCAAGAGTTTGAATTCGATTTGATGTATTTCATTGCGATAGGGAAAAGATCCTAAAGCAATGCAGCTCTCGGATGTAAAATCCTCGACCCAAAGGTTGAATTTTGATGTATTTCGATAAGCAATAGGGAAAGAATCCTAGCAATGCGGTCTTGGATGTAAAATCCTCGACCCAAAAGTTTGAATTTGAATTTGATGTATTTCAATGCGAAGAGAAAAGAATCCTAAAGCAAGTGCAATCTTGGATGTAAAATCCTCGACCCAAAAAGAGTTTGAATTTTGATGTATTTCAAAGGTAACAGAAAAGGATCCTAAAGCGGTAGGTCTTGGATCTAAAATCCTCGACCCAAAAGTTTGAATTTCGATGTATTTCAAGTGCAATAGGAAGAGAATCCTACAAAGGTAAGATCTTGGATGTAAAATCCTCGACCCAAAAGTTTTGAATTTTGATGTATTTCAGTGCAATAGGAAGATAATCCTAAAGCAATGCGTAGTCTTGGATGTAAAATCCTCGACCCAAAAGTTTTGAATTTTGATGTATTTCAAGGCAATAGGAAGAGAATCCTAAAGCAAGTGCGATCTTGGATGTAAAATCCTCGACCCAAAAGTTTTGAATTTTGGTGTATTTCGAGGCAACAGGAAGAGAATCCTAAAGCGAATAGCGTCTTGGATGTAAAATCCTCGACCCAAAAGTTTTGAATTTTGATGTATTTCAAAGGCAACAGAAGAGAATCCTAAAGCGAATGTGGGCTTGGATGTAAAATCCTCGACCCAAAAGTTTGATTTGATGTATTTCAAAGGCAATAGAAAAGAATCCTAAAGCAAGTGCAATCTTGGATGTAAAATCCTCGACCCAAAAGTTTTGAATTTTGATGTATTTCAAGTGCAATAGGAAGAGAATCCTAAAGCAATGCGATCTTGGATGTAAAATCCTCGACCCAAAAGTTTTGAATTTTGGTGTATTTCAGAGGCAATAGGAAGAGAATCCTAGCAAGCAGTGCGATCTTGGATGTAAAATCCTCGACCCAAAAGATTTGAATTTTGGTGTATTTCAAAGGCAATAGGAAGAGAATCCTAAAAGGTGCAATCTTCGATGTAAAATCCTCGACCCAAAAGTTTTGAATTTTGGTGTACTTCAAAGGCAATAGAAGAGAATCCTAAAGCAAGTGCAGCTTGGATGTAAAATCCTCGACCCAAAAGTTTTGAATTTTGATGTATTTCAAGTGCAACAGAAGAGAATCCTAAAGCAATGCAAGCTTGGATGTAAAATCCTCGACCCAAAAGATTTGAATTTTGGTGTATTTCAGAGTCAACAGGAAGAGAATCCTAAAGCAATGCAGTCTTGGATGTAAAATCCTCGACCCAAAAGTTTTGAATTTTGATGTATTTCAAGGCAACAGAAAAGAATCCTAAAGCAAGTACAGTCTTGGATGTAAAATCCTCGACCCAAAAGTTTTGAATTTTGATGTATTTCAGAGGCAATAGGAAGAGAATCCTAAAGCAATGCAGTACTTGGATGTAAAATCCTCGACCCAAAAGTTTGAATTTTGATGTATTTCGATGCAATAGGAAGAAAATCCTAAAGCAATGCGAGTCTTGGATGTAAAATCCTCGACCCAAAAGTTTTTCGAATTTGGATTTGATCGAGACTTCAAGCCCTGGAAAGATCGAATTTGGAAATTTGGAAATTTGGAAGGATGAGTTTGAACTCGATTGAAACTAGATTTAAGATTTGATTTGAAATTTGAAAGATCAAGTTCGAAACTCGATCGAGATTGGATTTGGATTTCGATTGAGAATTTGATTCGAGATTTGGGAAGATCAAATTTGAAATTCGATCGAGAGTGGATTTGGAATTCGATCGAGAATTCGATTTGAAGTTTGAAGGATGGAATTTGATTTTGAAGTTCGAAAAGATTGAAATTTGATTCGGAATTTGGAAAGATCGAATTTGAGATTTGTGTTGATTTCGTTTATCTTTTAATGGTTCAAATTTTATTTTGTTGTTTACTTAATGTTCATGTGAACTTGGTGTTTGTCATTTTTCAGATTTTTTTTAGAAAGTTTTCTTTTATTCTCTTTTTTTTATTTCTTTTCTGTTCTTTGTTCGAAGTTCATTTAACTTTAATGGCGTTTCCCAATCAATTTGCACAAAAGAGGTGAAGGCCAAAAACGTGACATGGTCACTTTCATTCCAATCATGTTCAAAATACGTCGTACAACTCGATCCGGAATATATTTCATACAATCCATGTAGACTCAAAACTGATCGTGTATGATCTTTGTTGATCCATCAAAAGAAGCATCCGTCAAAAAATCCATGTCCGAATAGTGAGGTACATGGTCAATAACATCACCTTCCAAGCCATCCTTGGCAAGGATGCCGACTGGATGTACATCGGAGGTGTGATATTTCCCATGTAACTCACAGCCTCGTAAGGCCGGAGGTTCTCTAGCTCCGGATCCGGTCGGAAATGGTAAGGTATTTTGTCGTCGTCCATCCTCCCGAAAGTAACCGAGATTCGCTCCACCGGCACTCCCGGTATGCAATGCTTTGCGATATCTCGCTCCGTTACCTCGCAGCATCATGACGGAACCCACCGGTAGAGGTATCTTTACCGGCCCTCGGAACTCACCCGGCCTCGCTATCCGGAGGTCGCATCCGAACATGATGTTGCACTCATTCAAGAAAGAGACCGTGCGTAAAGGTCCGACGAAGTCGTGGTGATCAATATGTGGGGGTATGCAGCTACCCCGTTTGTAGATGTTGATAATGCAGCCTATTGGGTATGCAACCGTCGGCAGTACTCTCCATGTTATCAATCTTTTTACCATTCTCTTCGATAACTAATGGCATCGGATCTACTCGCCCATGACGAAGTATTCCCGTGGGTTTCCTTCTCGTCTTCAAAGAAAGTTGTAGCAAAGATCCACATTGTATCGTGATTCTTCCTTTCCCCGGCATCCATCTCCGGGGTCTCGAGTATGTGTTTTCCCTCAGCGGCTCGCTCGGCCCATTCTTTTCGCATCCCGGATACAATCCACGATTTGCCGTTGTTCATACTCCGAGAATACGTCGCGTGTGTAGCTCGAGGCCTTCTAGTATGTTGATCCTTCTTCCTTTAATTCTCTCGAAGTATTCAAAAGTTTTCTTTTCAACATTCTCGCATCCTCTCCAGACTCGTATTCCGAATGATCCGCGATGGCGAGGCCTCGTGACATATCGTGGGATATATGGTTCAATCCCTTCACGTTCCCCCGCATACCTCGGCTCCTCGTGGATGATGCCCGCTCGTGACATCCCCCGGGCTGCTTCGCAACAAGGTCATGCACCGCCGGTGGTTCTATCCGGTGGCGTGGTAGCCTTCTTTCTTCCGATCTTCCGGAGATTTCCCCGGTTCTTTCGTTATTCTAGGAGCCGGCCTCCTTTCTTCGTGTTCCCGGTGAACCGGTGTCCTCGAAATGTGATGTGCCGGCATTAGCAACTGTCTCGTCGCGCCGGTCCGCAGCTAGTTTTGTTAACATTTTACGGATGCGGCGATTCTTATTTCTTCGTTGCGTGGCCGTGAGAGTAGCCCTCCGAACTTTCGAATCTCTCGCGGCGCGGCGCCGACAAGCCCGCCCTCCGCCGTAGTGACTACGGACTTCATTTTCTTGTCTTCTTCGATGTTTGCTTTTCTTTTCGTTGTTGGATTGGTGGCTTGGGCCACCCACTTTCATCACTCGTCCGTCCGGCAGCTTCTTCTCGTTAACCGGGACCCGGCCACTTTCCTCGTACCGTAGGCTCCGCCGGTGCGAAATCCGAGTCAATCTCGATTATCGCTCCATCTTTCACCCTCTTTTCATCGAGTGCAAGGCTTACGCCATTCTTAAAGTTCAAAACCAACCGCCCGTTCGACATTTCCCTGCGAAAAGACAAGGAAAAGGATCAGGGGCTGTACTAAGAACAAGAACATTAAGAAAATGTTTATTAAAGATACATTTTTTATTATTCTTATATTTTGAAATTTAACAGGAATGAAGTAAGATAAGATGAGGGAAGAGATTTTGATTTGAAAAAGAAAACAAGGAAAACTTAATTATCATGATTTTATTTATCTTAGCACATTTTATTATTTTTGGGTTCGGACCCAACCACAAGTAATTACTTCACCCGTGTTTCTTAGGGATGAAGAATTCATTCCTTCGAAACATCGAGTAGCAGTAATATTTTTTCAAGTATCGTCCGTCGATCGGAAGCATATGTCGTTCTCCCCGGCAATTCACTAGCCGGTAGGAACCTCCCGAGTATACCGCTTCAACCACAAACGGTCCTTCCCAAGTGGGTTCAAATTTTCCTCCTATCTCGCGTGTGCAAGAATAGTCTCTCGAGAACGAGAACTAAGTCACCAACTTTCAAGGTTCTCGGGCGGACCCGCTTGTCATGGGCTTCGAACCATCTTAGCTTGGTATAGTTCTAAATTCCGTTGCGCCGCAAGTCTTTTCCCTTCCAAGCTTTCTAATTCTTCGAGTCGTAATCCGGCGTTTTCTTCGTCGTGATCTTATTTGCAATCGCAACTCCGAGTGAAGGAAGCCGAACCTCTAAAGGTAACATCGCCTCGGACCCATACACCGCAGCGTAAGGTGTAGCTTCGAGTAGGAGTTCGAAGGTTGTCCGCAGGCCCATAAGGCTTCTAACAATTTCTCGTGCCAATTTCTCTTATTATCGTCCAAGGTTTTCTTTAAGATTCGAACGAGAGTTTTATTAAAAGCCTCACCGAGGCCGTTTGCTCTCGGGTAGTAAATTGTCGAGTATCGCCAGCCGATTCCGTGTCTCCCGACAAAATTGTTGATTTGTGTGCTTCGAATGCCGACCCATTATCCGAGATGATCCCGCGCGGCACTCCGAAACGGCAGACAACTCGGTTCTCGAAAACCGTAAGCACGTGGTGTGCTTTCACTTCTAAGCGGAACTGCTTCGCCCACTTGGAAAAGTAATCCGTAGCCGCAAGAATGAAACGATGTCCTTTCGAAGATGGTGGTTCTATCGGACCCACTATATCCGTGCCCCAACATTCAAATGGCCACGACGCAATTGTCGGGTGTAAGCACATTCGGAGGTCGGTGCAGAACCACCCGTGCACTCGGCATCGGTGACGCCTCTGCGATTTTCATGCGCCGGTCATCATCGAGGGCCGTAGTACCCTAGTCTTTTAATTTTCATCTTCATCTTCGGACCCGACCGGTGAGCGCCACGCAGTCCCGAATGCACCTCTTTAACAATTTCACGGGCCTCGTACCCGCTAGGCACCTTAGCCACATTCGATCAAAAGACCTTCCGTATAATGTGTTGTTTATTAATGCGTAAGACGCAGTTCTTTCTCGATCCGATGGGCCAGCGACCCATCGTCCGGTAGCTTTCCGTTTGCGGTGTAGTTCATCAATGGCCGTCGCCAATCTTCCGTGTTTTCCGTCACCGCTCGCAACCGATTCTTTTTCTTCTTCCGATTTGTGTATCATGTCTATGTCGAGCCGTGATAGGACTCCGACGTCCGTGAACCGACACTTCCACCGATTCATCTTGCAAACGTGCAAATTCTTTTGCGAGACGGCTAAAGCATCCGCTAAAGCATTCTCTTTTCTAGGAATTTTGTAGATCGTCACATTCGGAATCTGTTCCAACGACTCGTATGGCATACTCGGAAGTATTGTTCGAGTCTTGGTTTAAAATTCCGTATTGTCCGACGATCCGTCGAATGATTAACCGTGAATCCCCGTAGATGTTGATGTCCGTTATCCCCATTCGAATGGTTAATTCCAATCCCGTTATGAGGGCTTCGTATTCTCGCTTCGTTGTTCGTACACGGTTCCGTCAAGTGGTAGGAGTATCTTAACATCCCCCGCTCCGTGTTATAAAGATTAGCCCGATTCCCGCCTTTACCGGCACTATCACTTGCGATTCTTCGTCTTCGTGTGCCGAAGATGCTCCGTCGAAATACAATTCCCAACGTCGATCATCGTGGTCTTCTAGGCTCATTATTTGTTCATCCGGCGCATCGTCATCGAGAGGAGATTCGGCCGGCAAAGGGTGTGTCGCGAGGAAGTCTGCTAAGACTTGTCCCTTTACTGCACGTGCAGGCACGAAAGTTATATCGAATTGCAATAATATCATCGACCATCCGGCAAGTCCGCCGAAAGTGTTGGACGAGTCATCAAGTATTGCAATGGATTAAACTTCGAAATCAAGTCGACCTTATGAGAAAGCATGTAGTGCCCGAGCTTTCGAGCGGCGAAGATCGTGGCCAAACAATGCTTTTCAATTGCGGGATACCTTACTTCCGTCGGAAGTAAACGACGGCTTAAGTAGTAAAGAGCATTTTCTTTACCCTCATCATCGACCCTGGCTAACATGGCTCCGAGGAGTCGTCTAGAGCCGCGGTGTAAAGCATCGCCGGTCTACCCGAGATCGGGGTCGCTAAGACAGGAGGTGTCATTAAATATTGTTTAATGTCTTCGAAGGCCTTCTCGGCATTTCTCTTCCCAAATAAATTTGGCGTCCTTTTAACTAGTGCCGAGAAAGGCCGACACCTACCCGACAGTGCTCGAGATAAAGCGTCGAAGATATGCCGCCTTCCTCGAAAAGATCGTAGTTGTTTTAAGGTTTTGGGAGGCGGCATTTCTAAGATGGCTTTAATCTTCTCCGGTCGATTTCAATTCCACGATGTCTGACAACGAATCCTAAGAATTTCCCGGAGGTGACGCCGAAGGCGCATTTTAAGGGATTCATCTTAAGGTTAAATTGTCTTAATCGTTCGAAAACAATTCTCAAATCATACAGTGGTTTTCCTTTACTTTGCTTTCGATGACGACATCGTCCACGTAGCACTCGACTCGATCGTGGATGAGATCATCAAAAATTCTTGTCATTGCTCTTCGGTAAGTCGCTCCCGCGTTCTTCAGTCCGAATGGCATCACCGTGTAGCAAAATACTCCGATCGGCGTTCTGAATGCCGTAAGCTTTTCATCTTCTCGGAGCCATTTTTATCCGGTCGTATCCCGAAGATCCATCCATGAATGAGAATATTTCATGTGTCGAAGCAATATCGATCATCGCCTCCGGAATCGGTAGAGGGAATTCATCTTTTGGACATGCCTTCGTTTAAATCTCTCGAAGTCCACACAAATTCTCGATCCGACCATTCTTCTTTCCGACCGGCACCACATTGAGCTAACTGTGTCGGGTATTGTTCTTCACTGCGACAAATTTAGCGTCTATTAGCTTTTTAACTTCGGCTATGACTTGTTGTTCGATTTCCGTACGCATTCTTCCGGGACCTCGTCCGACCGGAACGTAGCAGGATCCACTCCTAGCTTATGGACCGCAACCTCCGGGGCTAATCCCGGCATTTCATCGTAGTTCCAAGCAAAACAAGTCCTTAAATTCCATTAATAACTCGATTATTTCTTCGAGTCTTCTTTATCGAGTAAGGAGCTAACAAAGGTAAGTCTAGGCTCTTCGCTAGTACCCAAGTTAACTTCCGTTAACTCATCTATCGTAGATTTGATTTCTTCTTCGACTCCGTGGAGCGTCTCCAATTTGTAAATCTTCGAGTTCGTCTCGTAGTTTCCATGCAGCTTCATCGGATTTGCAAGTGACAACCAAGCAAAATTCAAGCATCGTCAACCGACCCTACCGTGCCGAATCCGAGTCCATACTTCGAATCGGGAGGACGGCCGGAGTTATTCCATAACTTTTCAAAATGTTGTGATTGGCCTTTTGTCCATTGTCGAGGTAAGAAACCACGTTGAATTAAATTTTGAACACAGGGAGAGTACCACTCAAAAGGTAATTCCATTAATTCCGATGAAGTGACATCTTCGAATTGTACATTATTTTCGCTTTGGAGGAAGAAGCACCACGGTAGAATTCGATCGGCTTAGCACCGTCACTACGTACCTCTTTGACCTCCATACCGTCGATCTTATTAGAATGGATCGGAGTTAGGGTCATAGTATGTACGTAGTGGTTAATCTTCTCGTACATTGATTTGTATTCTTCGTTCTTTTCATCTTCGAGGGAGATCTTGTATTGCGGCTTCTTTCGACTTATTTGCCGTCGCTTCGCTTCGATTTCTTTTTCCTCTTCGAACTATCTTCCCAATCAACATTGATGGTTGGTTTCTTCTCGTCCAATCGTCCTAAGTGTCTCTACCACGGCCTCGTCCCCCGCCTCGACTCCGGATGCGAGTCGTGGAGAAACCTTCACCATCTCGCCGAAGGGAGCGGTGAGTGATCGTTGGACTAGAACTCGTGTTCTTCGTTGTCTCGAACTTTCTTTGCTTTATTTGTTACGGTATCTCCTGAGAAGATTGTTTTCTTGCGGTGCATAATAAGCCGCATCTTCATGGATTCCAATTTCATGTACGGAGAATGGTCGTAAGTCTCCTTCGATGCAATCGTTCCCCTCCATCGTAAGTACTTGATGCACCGGTGTAGAGACGATGGTACCATCCCGTTTTCATGTATCCATGGTCGGCCCAGCAGAGCGTCGAACGATGTTTCGAATCGATTATATGAAATTTTGCGGTTGTCTTCGCTAAATCACCGGTCTTCATTAGTAGCGTTATCGACCCGAGGGCTCTTTCTCCTTTCTGGTCGAATCCTCTTAATAACATTTTGTCGGCCTCGAGCTCACGAGCATCAATTTCCAAGTATGCTAGTGTTCGAAGACTCATTATATCGATTGATGCTCCCGGATCCACCAATACTCCGGAGAGCGTAAACTTCCCAATCTGTAACCGAAATGTACAACGGCTCGGCTGTGATCCGCCGTCCCAAGTAGTAGGTCATTGTCCGTGAAGGTAACACCTCGCCGTTCCTTTAACGAGCAAACCTCATCCAAGGAATCTCCCGGCCATTCGAGCTAAGCAAATTTCCGGATCGAGCAAGGCCTCGATCGAGCTTCTCTCATCTCCTTCGATAAGATGAGAGCATCGTAGATGCTCGCCTGGCCGGTAGTTTCCTAAGATGGGCTAAGCACGTTGTAGTCCACTTTGTTCTCCCGTGTCTCGCTTCTTCTCGAATGGGTATGTCTTCCGCCGGGGTTGGTTCTTCGAACAACCACCGCTTTCCTTCGTCTTTTGGACCCATTCTCGGAGGTAGAACTTTTCCACTTCTTAGGTCGACTTCGTAATTTCTTCCGAATCTAGTATCGAGTTTGCCGGTGTCTCCTCCCGAATCGGAATGACCGGCTCTTCCGGATTATCTTCAAAATCCGAAGGCTCTAACTCTATCGTAACCGGAGCTCCTCGAAACTCACGCATAGATCCGTTGCTTGTTGAACTCTCGTAGCCTCCTCGATGGATGCCTTCTTCGTCATTGTGATCGTCGAGATCATGTATGATTCGAGAATTGTTGTTGGTATCGAAATCGACGCCCGGATTGTCGCTAGTTACGTAATCGTTAGAAACAATCAAAACGTAGCCAACGCCATCACCCTTATCATTATATGATCCCACCGAAGTGAGCAGATAATCATACAAAATCGGAGGTTCGAGGGATTTCTCCCCCGAATCGGAAACAACTATCCTAGGATAAGCGACTCCTAGTCTAGCCTTAGGAATCTCGGTCCCCTCTTCTTCGTCAATTTTCTTCTTCTCTTCGATTTTCTCCCGTCGAGGTGGTTCCTCCATCGCAAGTGATAAGTACGGCTTAACAGTGTCTCGAACTCGAATCGAAGCTCGCACCGGAGCGGTTCGGATGTTGCCTCAAAATCTTCTTCGAAGATCTCGTCCTGTGCGGTAGTCCATCCATCGTCGGCCGTGCATGGGATCTATCGAATGACGGGATCGGTTGAGATAACATCGACGGAACCTCCTTCTCGGGGTTCCTTCATGTACTCCTTCGGGATTGTTATATTTCCTTTCCGAAGGTCGTCGTCGAGCCAACTTTTCGAAGGTAATGCGACTTTTCTATCTTGTGCCCAAGCATCCGATGGTAGGGCAAAAGTCGGGATCACCTTTCTTGTCGACTTCCTCTCGGTCTTTCGGGCTCGGCAACTGGAAATCCGGAGTTTTCATTAAGCTACGGAACATCTTTGGCACCGCTTCATTTTTGAACTGGATATTCTCTCGCTCGAAGCTCCTCAATGTACGTCGCGGACGAGACGGTCGTTCATACCGCGAGACGACCGATACCGGACCGGGTTGCTCGGTAATTTTGTCGTGGTTGTCGCGGCCGTTCGCGTGGTATTTCAGCATCGGCTGTTTGCCTTTGTCAACCGTCGCAACGACCCCGCATTTCTTTTCGAAAGTCTTCACCGCTTCGCTCGTCCGTCTTGTCGGCAAAACTTAATTGCTTCGCCTCTTCTTGCAAGCTTCCGGCCTTGCTTAACAACTTCTCAAAAGTCTTAATAAGCGAATCCCTCGAGGAGAAGTGCTATCGGGCCGTGAATGCTTTTAAGCAAGATGCCGACCGCATGTTGTTCTTGTGAGTTGTGGTTCACACTTCATACTTAAATTTCTCCATCGAAGTATGTAATCCACTAGAGTTTCATTCGGCCTTTGTTTCTCTACCACTAAATCACCTATAGTGATGTGAGTGCCGAGCTCCGCAAATCGCTTAATGAAGAGGCTCTCTAGCTCGAGAATGTCTTTGCGGATCCGTCGGGTAATTCCGCATACCGCCGAAGGCGATCCTCGACGCATCGCTAACAAACCGTCGGAAGAGTAGCGCATCGCTCCCGCCGCATTGCAACAACCGGCACGAAAGTGTGCAACATGCCGTCGGGGGTTCCCGCTCCGTCGAAGGTTTTAAACGCAGGTGGTACGAAGCCCTTCGGGTATCGGGACGTCGTCGAACCCTTCCGGTAAGGTCTACCCGTCCGAATAGATGTCCCGTTCTTCGATTGTGCTGAGGCTTCTCGCACTCGCCGTTCTACCAAGTTCTTGATATCCTTTTCGTGGATCATACTTCGTGTTGTATCCTTTTCGACCGGTCATCCCCATCGACGGATGTAATCTCCTTTCCTCCGTCTACGATGTGAATGACTTCCGGGGGTGTCTTCTATGTGGTTGTACTTGACTTTGGAGAGTGGCTAGAGCTACGGCCATCTCTTCCATCCTCTTCGCCATTCGAGCGATCGTGTCGTCCTTTTCCCCGAAGCCGTCTCTTCATCGCCCGGCTCCTCTCTTCTGCGGCCGCAGGAGCACCTCGAGAAGATGATGAAGCTCGTGTCTCAACCATGTTGATTTCTCGCATATTCATTGTCCATGAATTCCGATGAGTCGATCTCGTCTCCGAACTTTTCTTCTCTTTCTTTTGCCAACCGTCGGATGTCGGTTCTCAACTTTTCCATGGCATCTTCTAGCGGAGCTTTCGTGTATCTTTGTGGTTGTCATGCGATGGTCGCCGGGTCCTTTTTTCACGAGTCCCCTTCATCGCAAAGAAGCACTTTCTTCGCATTCCAGCCTCCCGGCGAGACTTTCTTTCTCGGCCGCCGTTTCGCCTCAATCGCCCCGTAGTGGGACGCCACACCATCCTTCTAGCAACAGAAGGTCTAGTGACCGGATGGTCTATCGGCCAAATGCCGGAAGGTGGTATCCTCCCTAATCCGTAACCCCGATACTACGACAGTGCGGCTAGCCTTCATTCTCTTCGTCGGCTTTTCTATCATGACGGCGGGTTCTACTCGGGGCCCAAGACGGGATTTGACCGGCACCCGCCCTATCCTTCGTAGAATTTCCGACACGGGGCAATTTTCCTTCTTCGCTAGCTTTTCTACCAAAGTTTGCAGTCGAGCAAACGGCGTAGTTCTAGTTCTTTTCTCGCGGCTATCGTCGTAGTATGCGGCTCGTGGTAATGTGGCGACAATCTTTCGAACATTCTCTTCATCCTCTCGCGGCGGAGAGGGGATGGAACCCGCTTCCTCCCAAAAGTGGTATGTAGTCAGGCGATGGTGTATATTCCGGTAACGGTGTATATTCCGGCAACTCGGAATTTCCTCCAGAAGGCAATCTCAGCAGCTTCCGGCTTCCCCGGCGATCCTTCTATTTCTATTTCTTCTTTGGGTCTTTGTCGCCGAAGGAATCTTCGAACCGGACCCGATTTCGAAGACGAAGGTCTTACAGAAGATCCGTACCCTCCACGGTAACAGTGTTTATCATAGTTCCGGATTCCTTTCCCCTTCGAATTCGCGTAAGTCGGGGTAGGTGCGTAAACAACTAGACCAGGTGGGGTAGTGAGAACAGCTCCTCCCGCGATGACAGCAGCATCTCCTCCTAGTCGGGACCCTCTCGTAGGGAGGAAACTCTTGGGTCGACCTAAGGTCGAACCCAGGCGAGTGGCTCCTCGCCTTCGGATACCTTGTTTGTCAGCTGCAAAGAGGGAGACGTCGGTGACCTCGACGTTCGTGTTTTCAAATCCTCGTCCAAATCGGATGACCCCATTGTCGGGCAGCTCATCCTTATAGCATGGCGAAGTCCGAATCCGTTGGTGAAGGAGAAAATCAGTTTCGGGGCTTCCATTTCGCGAAGGTAGATTCTGGTTGTCGTCCTAGTTATGCTTCTTTTCTTCAGGACGAAAAGAAAGGAATCGAAAAGAGTCCGAACTCATTCTTTGTTCATGTATTTATCATTTGTTAAAAGAATCACTTATTAGAGGGTTTGTTTATTTAGAACGGAATGTTCAAAGGTGTAGAGAAGGTAAGGAATCCGATTCCGAGTGAAAGGAAAAGAAAGTCTTAAGCAAGACTTCCCGACTCGAAGGATCACTCCTAAACTAACACCTATCGGGGTCCACCCCACCTCGAAATGAGGTAAAGGATCTCGAACCTCTCTCGTTTAGGGGTGTCTAAACAATGGCTCCTAAATCCGAGAGAATGTTGGCTATACTTGTTCAAGATAGAAATGAACATAGTATTCCAACGGAAAGAAGGGTAGCTCGATCCATTAGGGACATGGATACACTACCGATTTTTGAAAGCGAATTATTTCGATTATAATGGAGAGAGGAATTGTCCCCACGTGAGTCGCCGTAAATCTCGTCGGCATATTTTTAGGTCGTGTTTTATTTTGAAGAGGGGTCGCCTAACGTAAATCTGTCGGCGAATTTTTAATTTAATTAAAATAAATAATTTGAAAAGTAGTATTTGATTTTGAAAATAATTTTAAATTCAAGGTTTTAAGATATGAGATTAAACCGACCTCACATCCCAAATAGTTTATATAAACGAGCACCGCACCACAAACCGTGTATCTATCCCTAAGGATAGACACACCGCTCGATGGTGGGGCTTCGATTAAATAAACTAGAAGATTAGTGACATCCGTTCGGTCCGCGAACCAATTTTATAAGCCGACAAGTTTCCCCCGCTTAATATGAAAACATTAAACAGTGGTTTATATTACTCCGGTTCTTTAAAATTCCCTATAAGGGCAAGCCCCCATAGTTAATTACATCTTAAGTGACGGAATCACCTAAGAAAACTCTCGATAATAATCAATGATTCCGCTCTCAAGAATTTCAAAGTTTAAGGTTTTCAAAGATCGAATTTTGGAGTTTCAATAGTGGAATGGATCAAATTTTTGGAACATTTTGTTTTGTGAATCCAAAGGAAGAAAGGTAGGAGAAATCACCGATTCGAAGTGAACTTCGATAATTTCCCGACTATCCTATCGTTCGTCTTGAATTTAGGAAAGTCCTAATGTTTATTCGATATTTCAATCTCGCCAATTTCAATTAATTATGGCTTATATTTGTATGATAAAATCAAACAAATAAACCTAGAAGATGTGAGGGTTTATTGTCGTATCTGACGACTACCTCGGAATCCTAAGACCTGCTAGGGCTTAATTTGCAATGCAAATGCCTAACGAAGAGTCGAGGATTTATGTCGCACTGTGCAAGCTACCTCGAAGTCCTATGGCTTGGTTGTTTTAATTCTAGGAAAGTTTTGTCAAGTAGACTCAGTGTTTCGCCGATGACGATGGTCGTGCCGCCCACCATGCTCCGAGCTCCTCGTTGTCGCAGAGGTTTAGTTTTAGAAATCATAAATCAGAGAGTTGAGAAAAGTGTTTTGTTTAGAGAAAATCTTAATTTCCAGGTGTTTTTTATGTTTTATTTAAAACAAATCTTAAAGTTGATTATAACGACACCTGCTAAGATCCCACTGGCTCCATCCTTCCGCAAGATCATTATTTTTATCTGATTCACTTACTCCGTATGAATTTGCTAAACTCAACCGAATGAGTTCCACACTTTCATTTAGACCGTGGAAATCCCGTTAGCAACACGTAGGTTACATCATCCGAGGTATTCCCGATCATCCAACAGACGTTTTAATTTAGTTGTAATTGTAGTTTTGTGTTCCGTTTGTGATTAAATTTTCGAGTTGTTTTATATTTTGAAATGTTGTGGCGGTGAATTTTATCTCGCAATGACTTTTAACTTAATTTTGGTTTCGCCTTTAGGGGCTATCC
>JAKZJZ010001966.1:0-22015 GCA_022702705.1 Papilionanthe hookeriana x Papilionanthe teres
GTCCAGTTACAAGGGCTTTGTAGTCTGCTTCGTTGTTCGTACACGGCTCTGTTAGATGGTAGGAGTACCTTAACAATCCCCGCTCTGGTGTTATAAATATTTGCCTGATTCTTTCCTTACCGGGCACTATCGTTTCCAATTCTTTGTCTTTCTGTGCTGAGGATGCTCCGTCGAAGTACAGTTCCCAACGCTGATCATCGGGGTCTTCTAGGCTCATTATTTGCTCGTCTGACAAATCATCGTTGAGAGGCGATTCTGTTAGTAAAGGGTATGTTGTGAGAAAGTCTGCTAGGGCACGAATAGGAACAAAAGTTATATTGAATTGCAACAGTATCATCGAACACCTGGCAAGTCTGCCAGAAAGTGTCATGTCGGCACTATTTTTAGGTTGTGTGATATTTTGAAAAGGGGTCGCCTAACAGAAGTTGTCGGCGAATTTAAATTTTAAATTTAATTTAAATATATATATATAATTTAGAAAGTAGTATTTGATTTTGAAAATAATTTTAAATATGAGATTAAACCGATCTCACATCCTAAATAGTTTATATAAACGAGCACCGCACCACAAACCGTGTATCTATCTCTAAGGATAGACACACTGCTTGATGGTGGGGCTCGATCAAATAAACTAGAAGTTTTGTGACATCCGTTTGGTCTGCGAACCAATTTTATAAGCCGACAAATTCCCCTGCTTAATATGAAAGTATCAAACGGGGTTTATATTACACAGGTTCTTTAAAATTCCTATAAGGGCAAGCCCCTATAGTTAATTACATCTTAAGTGACGGGAATCACCTAAGAAAACTCTCGATAATAATCAATAATTCGCTCTCAAGAATTTCAAAGTTTAAGTTTTCGAGGGATTGAATTTTGGAATTTCAATAGGGAATGGATCAAGTTTGGAACATTTTGTTTTATGAATCCAAAGGAAGAAAAGTAGGAGAAATTACGGATTCGAAGTGAACTTCGGTAACCTTCCGACTATCCTATCATTTGGCTTGAGTTTAGGAAAGTCCTAATATTTATTTAGTATTTCAATCTTGCCAATTTTAATTAATTAGGGCTTATATTTGTATGATAGAATCAAACAAATAGCCTTAGAAGATATGAGGGTTTATGTCGTATCGGACGACTACCTCGGAATCCTAAGACCGGTTAGGGCTTAATTTGCAATGCAAGTGCCTAACGAAGAGTTGAGGATTTATGTTGCACTAAGCAAGCTACCTCGAAGTCCTATGGCTTTGTTGTTTAATTCTAAGAAGGTTTTCTTTGAAGTAGCCTCGAGTTTTGCTTGATGACGATGGTCGTGCTTGCCCACCATGCTCCGAGCTCCTTGTTGTTGCAGAGGTTTAGTTTTAGAAGTCATAAATCGGGGGATGAGAAAAGTGTTTTGGTTTAGAGAAGTCTTAATTTCCAAGTGTTTTTGTATTTTTAATTAAAACAAATCTTAAAGTTGATTATAACGACACCGGTTAAGATCCCACGGTTCCATCCTTCCGGCATCATTATTTTTATCGGATTCACTTAGTCCAGATGAATTTGCTAAACTCAACTGAATGAGTTCCACACTTTCATTTAGACCGTGGGAAATCCCGTTAGCAACACGTAGGTTACATCATCCGAGGTATTCCCGATCATCCGACGGGACGTTTTAATTTAGTTGTAATTGTAGTTTTGTGTTCTGTTTGTGATTAAATTTTGAGTTGTTTTATATTTTGAAATGTTGTGGCGGTGAATTTTATCTTGCAATAACTTTTAACTTAGTTTTGTTTCGAGTTTTAGGGACTATCCTAAAGGTGTGGGTTTTCATGCAACGAGTTGTTTTATCATGCAAGAAAAGTAAAGTGCATTTGCAATAAAGTAAATTGCAAGAAAGTAAATTGCAATAAAGTAAATTGCAATAAAATAAATTACGATAAAATAAATTGCAATAAAGTAAATTACAATAAAATAAATTGCAATAAAATAAAAGCGTACCGGAGGGTCTTCCCGTCATTCCAAGCTGCACTTAAAACACAATTAGAATATTTAAGCAAGTTCCTAGGTAAAGCTAAGGGAAAGGTTATGGTTTTCTACCAAATTCCTAATCCTATAGCTAGTCATCTCCTATGACGTCTAGGTTCTTTGTGTTTTTGTTTGAGGACGATTTTCTTCATCGAAGAACAATTAAATCCAATTGTTCTTATAAATATCCTATCATATTGAGGAAGTGCTTAAGAAGAATCTTAAACATCTTTTCAATATTTCTAGGATTGTTTTAAGTACAAATGAATTTAATTATATAAATGAATCAATCGTCCGAGGTTTTCAAGTTTTGTTAACTTGCCAGGTGAATTAAGACATTTGAATATCTTATGAGTGAAGTAGCACTTCATTTAATGTTTCATTTAGGAGTTATAATAATCAAAGCTTTCAAGGGTAAATTAGTATTCAAATGATTTGATTTAAGTTAAAGGGTTTAAATTTGGAATAGTGTTCAAGTTGCTTTATATTTAATTTCTTTTATGTCTTAGGTGATGTTATATTTAATTCAATTTAATTTAATTGAGTTTTAATTTAATTTAATTTAATTTGATTTGATGTTTAATTAATTTGATTTGATTTAATTTAATTTAATTATTTAATTTAATTTAATTTAATTTAATTTAATTTAATTTAATTGTAATTTAGTTTAATTTAATTATTTAATTTAATTTAATTTAATTTAATTATTTAATTTAATTTTATTTAATTTAATTTAATTTTATTTTATTTTATTTAATTTAATTTTTAATTTAGTTTAATTTAATTTAATTTTAATTTAATTTAATTTATAATTTTAATTGAAATTTTAAAAGAGTTTAATGATTTAATTAAGTCTTTTAATATTTTAAATTTGAGTTATCATTTTAATTAAGAGTTAAGTGTTAATGATATAATTAGTTTAGGGATTTTTTAAATTAAAGAATAAATCTCTTCCTAATAAATATCCCTTATTTTAATAATTCCAATTTTATTATTCTTCCAAATTTAATCTATTATTTAATTAAAGTTTAATCATTTTAAAAATTGTTTAATGAGTTTCTACCCTTTAATTATTTAAATTTCAATCATCCAAATCAGATTAAGATCAAATATTTTACTTGTTGATTTTCTTTTATTAAACCTAAAGTTTTAATTAAGGGTTAAAAGTTTAATTACCATTTTACCCCTTAAGCTTAATAATTTCATAACTCACTAAATTGAACTCAAATGAACTTGAAATTTTTATGTGACTCCACTCATATGTCAATAAAGACATGAGAGGAGAAAATGTGATTTTTCTGTATTTAATTTATTTATATAATTATTTTTGGTGGAAAATAGAGATTTCCAAGGAAAATTTAATAACATGACCAAGGGAAAGTTTCTGTCCTTAAGAAAATTAGGGGACATTCCTAATGACCAGAGAAGCACTTGGACCAATTTTGGTGATTTTTTGAATTATATTATTTTTATTATAATTATTTTAAGTTTTGGAGTGTTAATTAATTTAAAAATAAAATAAATGTTGAAAAATGGATTTTATATTTTTCAAAGATCTCTCTAATATCAAGGAAACCAGAGAATCAAATTTTGCAATTTTCTGATTTTTCTATGATTTATTATAATTATTTTAGTGAAAATGCTAGAAAATACATTTTTTAATTTTAAAATTACCTTAAAGCTTTAAAATTTAATATCTCACTAAATAAACCTAGGAAAAATATGGGATTTGTTCCTGTGTGATTAAAATTCAAAATGTGACATTTTGGTGAATTTTATTATTTTTGTGATTTTTATTATTTTTTAATTATTAAAAATATTAAAATATTATTAAAAATCAACTTTTTTGGAAAATTGAAATTTTAATTTTCTTAGGTTCCCCTGATATCGGAGAGGCTCCAAAACCAATTTGATGGATTTTTGAAAAGTATTTTAAAAGTTATGAATTTTTAAAGTTTAAAATGGCTAAGTGGCTTAATCGACCCGATTAGTGGGGCTAACTCAAGTCCGAATTGACCTCAAATTTTTATGGTGGATTCCTCTGATCCTAAAGGTCGAGTGGAGAATTGATTTCAAGTCAATTTGATGCCTGGTTAACTCTAATTAATTAAAGACCTATTTTGGGTGTTTAAGCCGATTAGGGTTGTTTTGAATGAACTAAGCCAAAATCTATTTTTCCTAGGGTTCTCTGGTCATAAGGAACATCACCAAATTTTCCTAGAATTTATTTCACAACATGCTATTTACTTGGAATTAAAATACTCAAAACGAGTGACCTGAACTTGAAAAATCAAGAACTCTTCATAGGGATGGCCTCGACTTTGGAAAATTCAGGGAATGTTCCCAAATTCAGAGGCTTCAAAAGCCCTATGGTCTCATGCCATGGTGAATTGTATGCATGCATGGAGAATTAAAACAATGCAGAGAGTAAATAAATTATAAAAAATAAAATATTTGATGAAATTAAGTGATTTCTTTTTCACATTATTCTACTCTCTTCACCGAGCGAGAGGGTATTTTTATTTTATTTTTCTGATTTTTCTACACAGAGATATGAATTTTTGAAGTTTAGGGAATTAAATAAATCAAAAAAATCCCTAATTTTCTATTTATCCACGCGGCGCCAACTCATCCTCGGCATCTCCGAAACGCCGCGTGTCGCGCTCTCATTCGACGCCGCCACCTGAGTCAGCAGCCCGGGCCCCGCGGTTCTCGTACCGTCTCCTGGTCCGACGCCATCTGAGCCGTTCGTCCGCGCGTGTATTGAATGGACGGCATCCGTTCATCGTCCCCGAGTGTTCTCACCCGAGAGCCGTCCACACTAAATCCCTAAGATCTCACTCGATTCTCGATGGATTTTTATGTTCTTATACTCTATGGATTCGTCTTGAAGAGGCGAACACATCTATACGGTTAACATGCATTGAAACTAAAGCATTTGAAATGGAGAATCTCCAGAAGCTCGGGATGAAGAGTTAGCTCATACCTTGGCTCAGAGAAGTGTGGCTTCAATCTGAGAGCTGTTGCACCTTCGATTGGGTCCCAGCAAGCTCCAGATGAAGTCTCCTGGTCTAGTGAATTGTCTGGATATGATTTCGACCAAGCCCGATCACAAAGCTTGGAGGCTGGAGCAGCTGGGTGGCTTTGGAGATGGGGCTTTTGATGGTGGACACCTTCCCTTGGTGCGGTGAAGGTGTAGAGCCAATCAATTTGGGAATTGGCTCAGCTGTGGAGAAGTGTCCTGGTTTTGGGTGGAATTTCGACTACGAAATTGAGCTTACGGAGGAGAAATGGCGGGGGGATTTCCTTGGGGATCAAGTGCTCTAAGGGTGGAGGAGGGTGCGGAACAATTTTGGCGAGTTTTGGCAAGGTTTATGCTTCTCTTCCCTTCATGGCCGAGAGGGGTGGAGTTTAAATAGAGTCTGGTGCGGGGGCCTCCCGGGGGAGTTAGGGCTTGGGATCGAGCTTGCTACGGTGAGGAGAAGAACGGCCATGGTGACCACTAGGCATGGGGCGGCTCGGCAAGTGAGAATTTCAATGTTGGCTCACATGTGAGCTCTCGGCCATGGTGTTTTCCGGCGGCCTGGTGGCCGGCCGGCCGAGCAATGGTCACCATCTTGGTCGGGTGGGTCGGGGTGGGGTTTAGTGTAGGCGATTGGCAAATGCCATGTGTAAAGTGGTTGAATCAAAGTAGAATGGGGCATGGCTAGTTTTGAGTCTAAATGGGTCAATCCACCCATTTGGGCTTGGTGCACCCTTCAAGGTGGCTTTGGATGCTGTGGGGGATCAAAGGGATCGAGCTTGGTTTGGCATGGAGAAGTCTCCATCCAAATATATTTGGATTAAATTTAAGTTTAGGTGAAACATGATTAAGGCTAATGAGCTTTAGGGATTAAGGAAAGCCCCCCTCTTCTTACCCAATATGGCATGGTGGAGTGTCCAAAGCTCTCATGGCTCACATGTGGCTCATGCATGGCTTCATGGCTCACCTTTGGCTTGGCAAAAAGTTTGGTCGATTTCATAAAAAAGGATTTTAAGGATTTTGGATAATTTGGTGGAAATTTGGATGAAGCTTCATTTAGAAATATTTGATCATTGGTTTAGGACTTAGGGATGATTTTAATTGAAAGTATGATGAGGGGAAATGTCATATGGGCTTTGGAAGAATTTTGGCGTTTTGGATTTGGTGGAAGTGGGCTTTTAAAATGGTTTAAGGAATGGGCCCTTAAGTTTAAAAATGAATTTATGGATGGGAATTTTGTAAAGAGGTTGGGCCAAATAATTGTTGGGTTTAGCTCATGGATGTGTCATGAGTGATTTGAAACAAATTGGGGGTGATTTGGATTTGAATTGGGTTGAATTTGGGTTAGGTTTGGGTTTAGGTCAAAAATGGGCCTTTTAACCTTGGGTTGAGTTTGAGTGGGGTTTGGGTTCAAATTTTGGGCAAATCATGTTAGGGTTTTGTTTGTGGGAATGTTAAGGAAGATTTAGAAAAGATTTGAGGTTAATTGGAGTTGAATTGGGTGAGTTTGGGTTAAGTTTGGGTCATGGGTCCAAATTGGGCTTTAAGGCCAAAAGTGAGATTGGATCCAAATGTCAATCAAATTGGACTTGGATTTGGTCTAGATTGGTATTGGGAATGTTGAATTGAAGTTTAGAATTGAATTGGACCAGAATTTGGGTCAATTGGATAGGTTTGGTTTGACATTGGGTTCACTTTGGGTTAAAATGGGTGAAATTGGGGGTTTTGACAAAAGTAGGGTAAATTGACAAAATTGGCCCATGGTGTAGTTGGACAAAATGAAATTGGGAATATTTGGGATTTTCTGGAATTTTCTGGGAATTTTCTGAATTTTTGGATTTTTAGGCCAAGAAGGGTATTTTGGGTATTTGGAGGGTATTGGGAGGTATTTTTTGGAATTTTTGGTATTTTTGGGTATGGATGATCAATTTGAGTGATGTGGAGATGTTTGAGAGTGATTTTGGAAAATTTTGGGTAATTTGGAAATTTTGCAAAAATTTGGGTAATTTCAAGGGTTTTGGGTAGGTTTAGTAGGTGTAGGGTCCCGGGGGTCAAAAATTGAAAATTTGGGAAATTAAAGATTGGGTGAATCTAGGTGGAAAGAAATCATTTTGGTTGAGCCATGAAGCCATGAAGCCATTTCAAGCCCATATGAGCCATGAAAGGACTCATTTGAGGCATTCATTATGTTGTTCCTAACCCTCTTGCGAGGGCTTAGGGGTTAAGGACCATCCATGTGAATCACCTACATGAGTCGGGAGGTTAAGTTGGGTATGGGTGTGGTTTTAGGAAGTGTGTGGAAATGTAGTGTGTAAGTGTAGTGTGTATGTAAGTGTATGTGTAAGTCGGCCCCTTCACCGAGACCGGGCCGCGAGGCGGTCCTAAGGCCAAAGAGTCCTATAGGAACTCATCCTTTAAACTTCTACATTTGATTTCAACCCTCTAGGTGATTAGGGGTCTATAGTCGAGTTTGTGGAGTTTGCGGGGAGTTTAGAAGTGGTTTAAATTTCTAAAATGTGGGTCCCGATTCTAGTCCTCTAAGATAGTCGAAGGAAAAGCCTGAAGGCTAGATCCTAAGCACTAAAAGAAGAAGGGAAGACCTCATCGAAAATGAGGTCGACAAATGGACCCCCGATAGGTGTGGTGAGTGACGGAGCACACCGCGCGTATTGGTGTTGACCGAAGCGATCAACAAAACCAACACGGATGTCCAAGTGACGAACTTAGGACGAAGTAGAAGAGTTCTGCTGGGGAGTGTCAAGTATATCTGCGGAACCGGAGATTCTTGAACTCTCGGCTGGGGAAAGGAAAAGGAGGTGAATCCCAAATCACATGATGCGGGGAATTTCGATTTAGATTTTATTTTGTTTTAGTTTAAGTTTTGATGTGTGAGTTTAAATTTTAGTTTGGAGTTTCAATTTAGATTGAAGTTTGTCGAAATTAATTTGAGGAAATTTGGATTTGAAATGAGAATTGGAATTTTGAGGTTTTAGATATAACATCTTTAACCTCGAAAGAAAATTGAATTGATTAGATTGAATCGTTGCAATGAGAAGAGATCTCGGAGCAATGTGGTGTTGGATGTAAAAATCCTTAACCTCGAGAGTTTGATTTTGATGTATTTCGGTGCGATAGGAAAAGAATCCTAAAGCGGTGCAGTCTTGGATGTAAAATCCTCGACCCAAAATGTTTGAATTTGATGTATTTCAGTGCAATAGGAAAAGGATCCTAAAGCAGTGCAGTCTTGGATGTAAAATCCCCGACCCAAAAGTTTGAATTGATGTATTTCAGTGCAATAGGGAAGAATCCTAAGCGAGTGCGGTCTTGGATGTAAAATCCTCGACCCAAAAAAATTTGAATTTGATGTATTTCGGTGCAATAGGGAAGAATCCTAAAGCGGTGCGGTCTTGGATGTAAAATCCTCGACCCAAAAGTTTGAATTGATGTATTTCGGTGCAATAGGAAAAGGATCCTAAAGCGGTGCGGTCTTGGATGTAAAATCCCCGACCCAAAAGTTTGAATTGATGTATTTCGGTGCAATAGGGAAGAATCCTAAAGCGAGTGCGGTCTTGGATGTAAAATCCTCGACCCGAAAAAATTTGAATTTGATGTATTTCGGTGCAATAGGGAAGAATCCTAAAGCGAGTGCGGTCTTGGATGTAAAATCCTCGACCCGAAAAGTTTGAATTTGATGTATTTCGGTGCAATAGGGAAGAATCCTAAAGCGGTGCGGTCTTGGATGTAAAATCCTCGACCCAAAAATGTTTGAATTTGATGTATTTCGGTGCAATAGGGAAGAATCCTAAAGCGAGTGCGAGTCTTGGATGTAAAATCCTCGACCCAAAAGTTTGAATTGATGTATTTCGGTGCAATAGGGAAGAATCCTAAAGCGGTGCGGTCTTGGATGTAAAATCCTCGACCCAAAATGTTTGAATTTGATGTATTTCGGTGCGATAGGGAAGAATCCTAAAGCGGTGCGGTCTTGGATGTAAAATCCTCGACCCAAAAGTTTGAATTTGATGTATTTCGGTGCAATAGGGAAGAATCCTAAAGCGATGCGGTCTTGGATGTAAAATCCTCGACCCAAAAGTTTGAATTTGATGTATTTCGGTGCTGATAGGGAAGAATCCTAAAGCGGTGCGGTCTTGGATGTAAAATCCTCGACCCAAAATGTTTGAATTTGATGTGTTTCAGTGCAATAGGGAAGAATCCTAAAGCAGTGCAGTCTTGGATGTAAAATCCTCGACCCGAAAATGTTTGAATTTTGATTTGATTGATATTTGATTCGAGATCTGGAAGAAATTGAATTTGAATTTGATTGAGACTTGAAGCCTGGAAAGATTGAATTTGGAAATTTGGAAGGATGAGTTTGAACTCGATTGAAATTTGATTTAAGATTTGATTTGAAATTTGGAAGATCAAGTTTGAAACTTGATCGAGATTGGGTTTGAAATTTGATTGAGAATTTGACTTGGAATTTGGAAAGATCAAATTTGAAATTTGATCGAGAGTGGATTTGAAATTTGATTGAGATTTGATTTGGAATTTGGAAAGATGAATTTGAAATTTGATTGAAAATTTGAAAGGATGGAATTTGAGATTTGTGTTGATTTCGTTTATCTTTTAATGATTTATTTTATTTTATCGTTTATTTAACGTTCATGTGAATTTGGTATTTGTCATTTTTCGGATTTTTTTTTTAGAAAGTTTTCTTTTATTCTCTTTTTTTCTTTTACGTTCTTTGTTCGAAGTTCATTTAACTTTAATGGCGTTTCCCAATCAATTTGCACAAAAGAGGTGAAGGCCAAAAACGTGACATGGTCACTTTCATTCCAATCATGTTGAAAATACATCATACGACTCGATGCGGAATACATTTCATACAATCCATGTAGACTCAAAACGGATCTGTGTATGATCTTTGTTGATTCATCCAAAGAAGCATCCGTCAAAAAATCCATGTACGAATAGTGGGGTACATGGTCGATAACATCACCTTCCAAGCCATCCTTGGCAAGGATGCCGAGTTTGGATGTACGTTGGAGGTGTGATATTTCCCATGTAACTCACGGCTCGTAAGGCCGGAGGTTCTCTAGCTGCGGGTGCAGTTGGAAATGGTAAGGTATCTTCGTTGTCGTCCATCCTCACGAAAGTAGCGAGATTCGCTCCACTGGCACTCTGGTATGCAATGCTTTGCGATATCCGCTCCGTTACCCTGCGGTATCATGACGGAACCCACCGGTAAAGGTATCTTTGCGGCCCTCGGAACTCACCCGGGCACTGCTATCCGGAGGTCGGATCCGAACATGATGTTACACTCATTCGGGAAAGAGGCTGTGCAGAAAGGTCTGACGAAGTCGTGGTGATCAATATGTGGGGGTATGCAGTCACCTTGTTTGTAGATGTTGATAATGCAGCTATTGGGTATGCAATCTGCTGGCAGTACCCTCCATGTTATCAATCTTTTTACCATTCTCTTGATGACTAATGGCATCGGATCTACTTGCCCATGACGGAGTATCCCTGGTGGGTTTCCCTTTCTGTCTTCAGAAAAGTTGTAGCAGCATCCGCATTGTATTGTGATTCTTCCTTTCCACTGGCATCCATCTCCGGGGTTCCGAGTATGTGTTTTCCCTTAGGCGGCCTGCTCGGTCCATTCTCTTCGGATCCCGGATACAATCCACGATTTCTTGTTGTTCATACTGCGAGAATACGTCGGTATGTAGCTCGAGGCCTTATAGTATGTTGATTCTTCTTCCTTTAATTCTCTCGAAGTATTCGAAAGTTTTCTTTTCAACATTTTGCATCCTCTCCGGCTCGTATTCCGGAATGATGCTGAGATGGCGAGGCCTTGTGACATATTGTGGGATATATGGTTCAATCCCTTCACGTTCCCACACATGCCTCGGCTCCTCGGGGATGATGCTGTCGGGACATCCCCGGGGTTGCTTCGCAACAAGGTCATGCACTTCGCTGGTGGTTCTATCCGGTGGCGTGGTAGCCTTCTTTCTTCGATCTTACGGAGATTTCCACGGTTCTTTCGTTATTCTAGGAGGCTGGCCTCCTTTCTTCGAGTTCTGGTGAACCGGTGTCCTTGAAATGTGAGTGCTGGCATTAGCAATTGTCTCGTCGCGCTGGTCCGCAGCTAGTTTTGTTAACATTTTACGGATACGGCGATTCTTATTTCTTCGTTGCGTGGGCTGTGAGAGTAGCTCTCCGCACTTCTTGAATCTCTGCGGGCGCGGCGCTGACAAGCCTGCCCTCTGTTGTAGTGATTACGGACTTCATTTTCTTGTCTTCTTCAGTATTTGCCTTTCTCTTCTTCTTCTTTGGATTGGTGGCTTGGGCCACCCACTTTCATCAGCTGTACGTCAGGGCGGTTCTTCTCGGTTAGCTGGGACCCGGTCACTTTCCTCGTCTTGTAGGCTCGTGGTGCGAAATGCGAGTCGATCTCGATTATCGCTCCATCTTTCACCCTCTTTTCATCGAGTGCAAGGCTTACGCCATTCTTAAAGTTCAAGACCAACCGCCCGTTCGACATTTCCCTGTGAAAAGACAAGGAAAAGGATCAGGGGCTGTACTAAGAACAAGAACATTAAGAAAATGTTTATTAAAGATACATTTTTTATTATTCTTATATTTTGAAATTTAACAGGAATGAAGTAGGATAAGATGAGGGAAGAGATTTTGATTTGAAAAAGAAAACAAGGAAAACTTAATTATCATGATTTTATTTATCTTAGCACATTTTATTATTTTTTGGGTTCGGACCCAATCATAAGTAATTACTTCGCCCGTGTTTCTTAGGGATGAAGAATTCATTCCTTCGAAACATCAGGTAGCGTAATACTTTTCAAGTATCGTCCGTTGATCGGAAGCATATGTCGTTCTCCACGGCAATTCACTAGGCTGGTAGGAACCTCCTGAGTATCTTGCTTCGACCACGAAATGGTCCTTCCCAAGTGGGTTCAAATTTTCCTCCTATCTTGCGGTGTGCGAGAATAGGTCTCTTGAGAACGAGAACTAAGTCACCAACTTTGAAGGTTCTCGGGCGGACCGGTTTGTCATGGGCTTGAACCATCTTAGCTTGGTATAGTTCTAAATTCATGTTGCGGCTGCAAGTCTTTTCCCTTCCAAGCTTTCTAATTCTTCGAGTCGTAATCGGCGTTTTCTTCGTCGTGATCTTGTTTGCAAGCTGCAATTCGAGTGAAGGAAGGCTGAACCTCTAAAGGTAACACTTGCCTCGGACCCATACACCGGAGCGTAAGGTGTAGCTTGAGTAGGAGTTACGAAGGTTGTCCGGTAGGCCCATAAGGCTTCTAACAATTTCTCGTGCCAATTTCTCTTATTATCGTCCAAGGTTTTCTTTAAGATTTGAACGAGAGTTTTATTAAAAGCCTCGGCGAGACCGTTTGCTCTTGGGTAGTAAATTGTCGAGTATCGCCGGTCGATTCCGTGTCTCCGACAAAATTGTTGATTTGTGTGCTTCGAATGCTGACCCATTATACGAGATGATCTGCGCGGCACTCCGAAACGGTAGACAACTTGGTTCTTGAAAAAGCCGTAGCACGTGGTGTGCTTTCACTTCTCTAAGTGGAGCGCTTACGCCCACTTGGAAAAGTAATCTGTAGCCGCAAGAATGAAGCGATGTCCTTTTGAAGATGGTGGTTCTATCGGACCCACTATATCGTGCCCCAACATTCAAATGGCCACGACGCAATTGTCGGGTGTAGCACATTTGGAGGTTGGTGTAGAACCACTCCGTGCACTTGGCATTGATGACGGCTCTTGGCGATTTTCATGCGGTCGGTCATCATCGAGGGCCGGTAGTACCCTAGTCTTTTAATTTTCATTTTCATCTTTGGACCCGGCTGGTGAGCGCCACGGAGTCCTGAATGCACCTCTTTAACAATTTCACGGGCCTCGGACCCGCTTAGGCACCTTAGCCACATTTGATCAAAAGACCTTCGTATAATGTGTTGTTTATTAATGCGTAGGACGAGTTCTTTTCTTGATCCGATGGGCTAGCGACCTATCGTCCGGTAGCTTTCTGTTTGCGGGTAGTCCATCAATGGTTGTCGCTCGATCTTCTGTGTTTTCACGTCACTTCTTGCAACTGATTCTTTTTCTTTTTCGATTTGTGTATTGTGTCTATGTCGAGTTGTGATAGGACTCGACGTCCGTGAGCTGACACTTCCAACTGATTCATCTTGCAAACGAGGCAAATTCTTTTGCGAGACGGGCTAAAGCATCTGCTAGAGCATTTTCTTTTACAGGAATTTTGTAGATCGTTACATTTGGAATCGATTCCAACAAGTTTGTATGGCATCTTGGAAGTATTGTTCGAGTCTTGGTTTAAAAATTCTGTATTGTCCGGCAATCTGTTGAATGATTAGCTGTGAATCCCCGTAGATGTTGATGTACGTTATCCCCATTTGAATAGTTAATTCCGGTCCGTTATGAGGGCTTCGTATTCGCTTCGTTGTTTGTACACGGTTACGTTAAGTGGTAGGAGTATCTTAACATCCCCGCTCCGGTGTTATAAAGATTAGCCCGATTCCTGCCTTACCGGGCATTATCACTTGCGATTCTTCGTCTTTGTGTGCTGAAGATGCTCCGTCGAAATATAATTCCCAACGTCGATCATTAAGGTCTTCTAGGTTCATTATTTGTTCATCTGGCAAATCATCATTGAGAGGAGATTCTGCCGGCAAAGGGTGTCTTTGCGAGGAAGTCCGCTAAGACTTGTCCCTTTACGGCACGCGAGAGGCACGAAAGTTATATCGAATTGCAATAATATCATTGACCATCGGCAAGTACTGCCGGAAAGTGTTGGACGAGTCATCAAGTATTGCAATGGATTAAACTTCGAAATCGAGGTTGACCTTGTGAGAAAGCATGTAGTGCACGAGCTTTTGAGCGGCGAATATCGGGGCCAAACAATGCTTTTCAATTGCGGGATACCTTACTTCCGTCGGAAGTAAACGACGGCTTAAGTAGTAAAGAGCATTTTCTTTACCCTCATCATTGACACAGGCTAACGGGGCTCCGAGAGAGTCATCTAAAGCCGCGGTGTAAAGTATCGGCGGTCTACACGAGGCCAGGGGCTGCTAAGACGGGAGGTGTCATTAAATATTGTTTAATGTCTTCGAAGGCCTTACGGCATTTCTCTTCCCAAATAAATTTGGCATCCTTTTTAACTAGTGCCGAGAAAGGTCGACACCTACGACGGGTTTGAAATAAAGCGTCGAAGATATGCCGGCTTCCCTTGAAAAGATCGTAGTTGTTTTAAGGTTTTGGGAGGCGGCATTTCTAAGATAGCTTTAATCTTTTCCGGGTCGATTTCAATTCCACGATGTCGGACAACGAATCCTAAGAATTTCCGGAGGTGACGCCGAAGGCGCATTTTAAGGGATTCATCTTAAGGTTAAATTGTCTTAATCGTTCGAAAACAATTCTCAAATCATACGAGTGGTTTTCCTTTACTTTGCTTTTGATGACGACATCGTCCACGTAGCATTCGACTTGATTGTGGATGAGATCATCAAAAATTCTTGTCATTGCTCTTTGGTAGGTTGCTCTGCGTTCTTCGGACCGAATGGCATTCTTTGTGTAGCAAAATACTCCGATCGGCGTCTCGAATGCTGTAAGCTTTTCATCTTCGGAGCCATTTTTATCTGGTTGTATCACGAAGATCCATCCATGAACGAGAATATTTCATGTGTCGAAGCAATATCGATCATTAATTCTGGAATCGGTAGAGGGAATTCATCTTTTGGACATGCCTTGTTTAAATCTGCGAAGTCCACACAAATTCGGATACGACCATTCTTCTTTACGTCGGCACTACATTGGCTAACCAAGTCGGGTATTGTTCTTCACGGACAAATTTAGCGTCTATTAGCTTTTTAACTTCGGCTATGACTTGTTGTTCGATTTCTAGACGCATTCTTCGGGACCTTGTCGTCGGAGAAGTAGGATCCACTCCTAGCTTATGGACTGCAACCTTTGGAGCTAATCCTGGCATTTCATCGTAGCTCCAAGCAAAACAGTCTTTAAATTCCATTAATAACTTGATTATTTCTTCGGAGTCTTCTTTATTGAGTAAGGAGCTAACAAAGGTAGGTCTAGGCTCTTCGCTAGTACCTAAGTTAACTTCCGTTAACTCATCTATTGTGGATTTAATTTCTTCTTCGAATTCGGTGGAGCGTCTCCAATTTGTAAATCTTCGAGTTCGTACGTAGTTTCCATGCAGTTTTCATTGGACTTGCAAGTGACAACCAAGCAAAATTCGGTATCGTCAGCCGACCCTCTTCGTGCCGAATCCGAGTCCATACTTTGAATTGGGAGGACGGCGGAGTTATTCCATAACTTTTCAAAATGTTGTGATTGGCCTTTTGTCCATTGTCGAGGTAAGAAACCACGTTGAATTAAATTTTGAACACGGGGAGAGTACCACTCGAAAGGTAATTCCATTAATTCGATGAAGTGACATCTTCGAATTGTACATTATTTTCAGTTTTGGAGGAAGAAGCACCGCGGTAGAATTTGATCGGCTTTGCACCGTCACTACGTACCTCTTTGACCTCCATACCCTCGATCTTATTAGAATGGATCGGAGTTAGGGTCATAGTGTGTACGTAGTGGTTAATCTTCTCGTACATTGATTTATATTCTTCGTTCTTTTCATCTTCGAGGGAGATCTTGTATTGCGGCTTCTTTCGACTTATTGTTGCTGCTTCTTGCTTGATTTCTTTTTCTTCTTCAGAACTATCTTCCCAATCAACATTGATGGCTGGTTTCCTCTGTCCAATTGTCCTAGTGTCTCTACCACGGCCTCGTCCCCGGCCTCGACCTCGGATGCGAGTTGTGGAGAAACCTTCACCATCTCGCCGGAAGGGAGTGGTGAGTGACTGTTGGACTAGAACTTCAGGTTCTTCGTTGTCCTGAACTTTCTTTGCTTCATTTGTTACGGTATCTCTGGAGAAGATTGTTTTCTTTGGCGGTGCATAATAAGTTGCGTCTTCATGGATTCCAATCTCATGTACGGAGAATGGTTGCAAGTCACCTTTGATGCCTTTGTTCCCCTCCATCGTAATACTTGATGCATCGATGCGAGAGATGATGGTACCATCCTGTTTTCATGTATCCATGGTCGGCCGAGTAGAGCATTGAACGACGTTTCGAATCGATTATATGAAATTTTGCGGTTGTCTTTGCTAAATCACCGGTCTTCATCGGTAGCGTTATTGACCCGAGGGCTCTTTCTCCTTTACGGTTGAATCCTCTTAATAACATTTTGTCGGCCTCGAGCTCGCGAGCATCAATTTCCAAGTATGCTAGTGTTCGAAGACTCATTATATTGATTGATGCTCCTGGATCCACCAATACTCTGGAGAGCGTAAACTTCCCGATTGTAACTGAAATGTACAACGGTCGGTTGTGATCTGCTGTCCCAAGTAGTAGGTCATTGTCCGTGAAGGTAACACCTCGTTGTTCCTTTAACGAGCAAACCTCATCTAAGGAATCTCCGGCCATTTGAGCTAAGCAAATTTCCGGATCAAGTAAGGCCTTGATCAGAGCTTCCCTCATCTCCTTTGATAAGATGAGAGCATCGTAAATGCTCAGTTTGGCCGGTAGTTTCCTAAGATGGGCTAGCACGTTGTAGTCCACTTTGTTTCCATGCGTCTCGGCTTCTTCTCGAACGGGTATCTCTTCCGCTGGGGTTGGTTCTTCTTGAACAACCACCTGCTTTCCTTTGTCTTTTGGACCCATTCTTGGAGGTAGAACTTTTCCACTTCTTAGGTTGACTTCTGTAATTTCTTCTGAATCTAGTGTTGAGTTTGTCGGTGTCTCCTCCTGAATCGGAATGAGCGGCTCTTCGGATTATCTTCCAAATCCGAAGGCTCTAACTCTATCGTAGCTGGAGCTCCTCGAAACTCACGGATAGATCCGTTGCTTGTTGAACTCTCGTAGCCTCCTTGATGGATGCCTTCTTCGTCATTTTGATCGTCGAGATCTTGTATGATTTGAGAATTGTTGTTGGTATCGAAATCGACGCCGGATTGTCGCTAGTTACGTAATCGTTAGAAACGAGTCAAAACGTAGCCAACGCCATCACCCTTATCATTATATGATCCCACCGAAGTGAGCGAGATAATCATACAAAATCGAGAGGTTCGAGGGATTTCTCCCCAGAATCGGAAACAACTATCTAGGATAAGCGGCCCCTAGTCCTAGCCTTAGGAATCTCGGTCCCCTCTTCTTCGTCAATTTTCTTCTTCTCTTCGATTGTCTCTGTCGAGGTGGTTCTTCTATCGCAAGTGATAGTACCGGCTTAACGGGTCTCGAACTACGAATTGAAGCTCGCACCGAAGCGGTTCGGATGTTATCTAAAATCTTCTTCGAAGACCTTGTCCGAGCGGTAGTCCATCCATCGTCGGTTGCATAGGGATCTATCGGAATGACGGGATCGGTTGAGATAACATTGACGGAACCTCCTTTACGGGGTTCCTTCATGTACTCCTTCGGGATTGTTATATTTCCTTTCCGAAGGTTGTCATTGAGCCAACTTTTGAAGGTAATGCGGTCTTCTATCTTGTGCCCAAGCATCCGATGGTAGGGGCAAAAGTTGGGATCACCTTTCTTGTTGACTTCCTCTGGTCTTTTGGGCTCGGCGGTCGGAAATGCTGGAGTTTTCATTAAACTACGGAACATCTTTGAGTCTTGCTTCATTTTTGAACGGATATTCTCTGCTCGAAGCTCCCTCGATGTACGTTGCGGACGAGACGGTTGTTCATCTTGCGGAGACGACTGATAGCTGGACCGGGGTTCTTGGTAATTTTGTTGTGGTTCTTTGCGGCCGTTACGGTGGTATTTGCATCGGTTGTTTGCCTTTGTCAACTGCTGCAACGATCCCGGACTTCTTCTCGAAGGTCTTCACCGGCTTCTGCTTGTCCGTCTTGTCGGCGAAACTTAATTGCTTCGCCTCTTCTTGCAAGCTTCCGGCCTTGCTTAACAACTTCTCAAAAGTCTTAATAGTGAATCCCTTGAGGAGAAGTGCTATCGGGCCGTGAATGCTTTTAAGCAAGATGCCGACTGCATGTTGTTCTTGCGGTTGTGGTTCACACTTCATGCTTAAATTTCTCCATCGAAGTATGTAATCCACTAGAGTTTCATTCGGCCTTTGTTTCTCTACCACTAAATCACCTATAGTGATGTGGTGCTGAGCTCCGACAAATCGCTTAATGAAGAGGCTCTCTAGCTGCGAGAATGTCTTCACGGAACCGTTGGGTAATTCGCATACCGGTCGAAGGCGATTCCGACGGACGCTAACGAGCTGTCGGAAGAGTAGCGCATCGCTCCCGCCGGCATTGCAACAAGCGGCACGAAAGTGTGCAACATCTTGTCGGGGGTTCCCGGTTCCGTCGAAGGTCTTAAACGAGAGGTGGTACGAAGCCTTTCGGGTATTGGACGGCGTCGAATTCTTGCAGGTAAGGTCTGCCGTCCGAATGGATGTCCCGTTCTTCGATTGTGCTAAGGCTTCTCGCACCTGCTTGCTCTACCAAGTTCTTGATATCCTTTTCGGGGATCATACTTTGTCTTGTATCCTTTTTCAGTTGGTCATCCCCATTGACGGATGTAATCTCCTTTCCTCCGTCTACGATGTGAATGACTTACGGGGGTGTCTCTCCATGTGGTTGTACTTGACTGCGGAGAGTGGCCGGAGCTACGGCCATCTCTTCCATCCTCTTCGCCATTTGAGCGATCGTGTCGTCCTTTTCTGAAGGCTGTCTCTTCATCGGTTACGGCTCCTCTCTTCTGCAGTTGCGGGAGCACCTTGAGAAGCGATGAAGCTCGTGTCTCGACCATGTTGATTTCTGCATATTCGTTGTCCATGAATTCCGATGAGTCGATCTCATCTCCGAACTTTCTTCTCTTTCTTTTGCCCGACCGTCGGATGTCGGTTCTCGACTTTTCCATGGCATCTTCTAGCGGAGCTTTCTGTGTATCTTTGTGGTTGTCATGCGATGGTTGCCGGGTCCTTTTTCACGAGTCCCCTTCATCGCGGTAGCACTTTCTTCAGATTCCGGCCTCTGGCGAGACTTTCTTTCTCGAGGTCTGCTGTTTCGATCTCAGCTGCCCCGTAGTGGGACGCCACACCATCCTTCTAGCGGCGAAGGTCTAGGACCGGATGGTACAGTCGGCCAAATGTTTGGAAGGTGGTATCCTCCCTAATGCGCAATCCGATACTACGACGGGCGGGCTAGCCTTCATTCTCTTGCTTGGCTTTTCTATCATGACGGCGGGTTCTACTCGGGGCCCAAGACGGGATTTGGCTGGCACCCGCCACTATCCTTCGTAGAATTTCCGACACGGGGCGGTTTTCCTTCTTTGCTAGCTTTTCTACCAAAGTTTGCGGTCGAGCAAACGGCGTAGTTCTAGTTCTTTTCTTGCGGCTATCGTTGTAGTATGCGGGTACGTGGTAATGTGGCGGCAATCTTTCGAACATTCTCCTCGTCCTCGCGGCGGAGAGGGGATGGAACTGCTTCCTCCCAAAAGTGGTATGTAGTCGGGCGGTGGTGTATATTACGGTAGCGGTGTATATTACGGCAACTGCGGAATTTCCTCCGGGAAGGCAATCTCGGCGGCTACGGCTTCCACGGCGATCCTTCTATTTCTATTTCTTCTTTGGGTCTTTGTCGGCGACGGAATCTTCGAGCTCGGACCCGATTTCGAAGACGAGAAGGTCTTACGGGAAGATCCGTACCCTCCACGGTAACGGGTTTACCATAGTTACGGATTTCTTTCCCCTTTGATTTGGCGAGAAGTCGGGGTAGGTGCGAAACAACTAGACCGGTGGGGGTAGTAAGAACGGTCCTCCTGCGGACGGCGGTACTCCTCTGAGTCGGGACCCTTTGCGGGGAGGAAACTCTTGGGTCGACCTAAGGTTGAACTCGAGCGGTGGCTCCTCGGCTTCGGATACCTTGTTTGTCGGTGCGAAGAGGGAGACGTCGGTGACCTTGACGTTCGTGTTTTCAAATCCATGTCCAAATCGGATGACCCCATTGTCGGGCGGCTCATCCTTATAGACGGCGAAGTCCGGTCCGTTGGTGAAGGAGAAAATCGGTTTCGGGGCTTCCATTTCTGCGGGGTAGATTCGGTTGTCGGTCCCAAGTTGTGCTTCTTTTCTTTAAGACGAAAAGAAAGGAATTGAAAAGAGTCCGAACTCATTCTTGTTCATGTATTTATAAGAAGGAATCATTTGTTAAAAGGGTCACTTATTAGAGGGTTTGTTTATTCGAACGGAATGTTCGAAGGTGTAGAGAAGGTAAGGAATCCGATTCGAGTTGGAAAGGGAAAGAAAGTCTTAAGCAAGACTTCTCGACTCGAAGGATCATTCCTAAACTAACACTTATTGGGGGTCCACCCCACCTCGAAATGAGGTAAAAGGATCTCGGAACCTCTCTGTTTAGGGGTGTCTAAACGGTGGCTCCTAAATCCGGGAGAATGTTGGCTATACTTGTTCAAGGTAGAAATGAACATAGTATTCCAACGGAAAGAAGGGTAGTTTGATCCACTAAGGACATGGATACACTACCGATTTTTGAAAGCGGAATTATTTGATTATAATGGAGAGAGGAATTGTCCCCAGCGGAGTCGCCAGAAGTTGTCGGCACTATTTTTAGGTTGTGTGATATTTTGAAAAGGGGTCGCCTAACAGAAGTTGTCGGCGAATTTAAATTTTAAATTTAATTTAAATATATATATATATAATTTAGAAAGTAGTATTTGATTTTGAAAATAATTTTAAATATGAGATTAAACCGATCTCACATCCCGAATAGTTTATATAAACGAGCACCGCACCACAAACCGTGTATCTATCCCTAAGGATAGACACACGCTTGATGGTGGGGCTCGATCAAATAAACTAGAAGTTTTGTGACATCCGTTTGGTACGCGAACCAATTTTATAAGCCGACAAATTCCCCTGCTTAATATGAAAGTATCAAACGGGGTTTATATTACACAGGTTCTTTAAAATTCCCTATAAGGGCAAGCCCCTATAGTTAATTACATCTTAAGTGACGGGAATCACCTAAGAAAACTCTCGATAATAATCAATAATTCTGCTCTCGAGAATTTGAAAGTTTAAGTTTTCGAGGATTGAATTTTGGAATTTCGATAGGGAATGGATCAAGTTTGGAACATTTTGTTTTATGAATCCAAAGGAAGAAAAGTAGGAGAAATTACGGATTCGAAGTGAACTTCGGTAACTTCCCGACTATCCTATCATTTGGCTTGAGTTTAGGAAAGTCCTAATATTTATTTAGTATTTCGATCTTGCCAATTTTAATTAATTAGGGCTTATATTTGTATGATAGAATCAAACAAATAGCCTAGAAGATATGAGGGTTTATGTCGTATCGGACGACTACCTCGGAATCCTAAGACCGGTTAGGGCTTAATTTGCAATGCAAGTGCCTAACGAAGAGTTGAGGATTTATGTTGCACTAGGCAAGCTACCTCGAAGTCCTATGGCTTTGTTGTTTAATTCTAAGAAGGTTTTCTTTGAAGTAGCCTCGAGTTTTGTTGATGACGATGGTCGTGCTTGCCCACCATGCTCCAAGCTCCTTGTTGTTGCAGAGGTTTAGTTTTAGAAGTCATAAATCGGGGGATGAGAAAAGTGTTTTGGTTTAGAGAAGTCTTAATTTCCAAGTGTTTTTGTATTTTTAATTAAAACAAATCTTAAAGTTGATTATAACGACACAGGTTAAGATCCGCGGTTCCATCCTTCGGCATCATTATTTTTATCGGATTCACTTAGTCCGGATGAATTTGCTAAACTCAGCTGAATGAGTTCCACACTTTCATTTAGGCCGTGGGAAATCCCGTTAGCAACACGTAGGTTACATCATCCGAGGTATTCCAGATCATCCAACGGGACGTTTTAATTTAGTTGTAATTGTAGTTTTGTGTTAC
>JAKZJZ010001967.1:0-22003 GCA_022702705.1 Papilionanthe hookeriana x Papilionanthe teres
GCGACTCGATCCCAAGCCCTAACTCCCCCTGGGAGGCCCTCCACCCTCTCCTATTTAAACACCACCCCCTCTCGGCCATGAGAGGTGCTGAACCAGACCTTGCTGAAACTCTGCCAAAATTACTCAATATCACTCTCCATACTTAGAGCAGTTGATCCCCAGTGACAATTTGCCCTAATCCCCACCAACAGAGCCCAATTTCTCGACCAAAGTTCCACCCAAAACCAGGACACTTCTCCATAGTGGATCAATCCTCAAATTGATTGGTCCTACACCTTCACTCGTACCAAGGGAAGAAGTCCACCAAGCAAAAGCCCCTCTCCGTGCCACCCATCCGTTCCGTACTCCAAGCTTTGTGATCGGGCTTGGTCGAAATCATACCTAGGCAATTCACTGCACCGGGAGATTTCATCCTGGAGCATGTCGGGATCCAATCGAAGGTGACACAACCCTCGGATTGAAGCCACACTTCTCCGAGCAAAGGTATGAGCTAACTCTTTATCCCGAGCTTCCGGAGATTCTCCATTTCAAATGCCTTAATTTCAATGCATGATCACCATATAGATGTATTCGTCTCTTCAAGACGAATCCATAGCAGCACAAGAACACGAAAATCAGTAAGTATTGAGTGAGATATTAGGGATTTAGTGTGGACAGTTCTCGGGTTAGGACGCTTGGGGACGATGAACGGATGTCGTTCATTCCATACATGCGCGCACGGATGGCCAGGATCGCGCCGGATGAGGAGACGGAACGATACGGCCGGGCCCCCGGAGCGCCGAGTCGGATGGCGGCGTCGAATCAGAAAGCGCCACGCGGCGCTTCGGAGATGCTAAGGTTGACGCGGCGCCGATTCAGATAAATAGAAAAATAGGGATTTTCTTATTTAATTGCCTAAACTTCAAAAATGCATAACTTTGTGTAGAAAAATCAAAAAAATAAAATAAAAATACCCTCTTGCTCAGTGAACAGAGGAGAATAATGTGGAAAAGAAATCATTTAATTTCATTAAGTATTTTATTTTTAATGATTTATTTACCCTCTGCATTGTTTTAATTCTCCATGCATATAGGAAATTCACCATGGCATGAGACCATAGGGCTTTTGAAGCCTCTGAATTTGGGAACATTCCTGGAATTTTCCAAAGTCAGAGGCCATCCCTATGAGAAGTTATTGATTTTTCAAATTCATGTTACTGTTTTGAGTATTTTAAATCCAATAATCATGTTGTGAAATAAATTCTAAGAAAATTTGGTGATGTTTCTTATGACCAGAGGACCCTAGGAAAAATAGGTTTTGAATTAATTCACTTGGAATAACCCTAATTGGCTTAAACACCCAAAATAGGTCCTTAATTAATTAGAGCTAATCATGCATCAAATTGACTTGAAATCAATTCTCCACTGACCTCTAGGATCAGAGGAACCCACCATAAAAATTTGAAGTCAATTGGACTTGGTTAGCCCTACTAAATGGGTTGATTAAGCCATTTAGCCAATTTAAACTTTAAAAATTCATAACTTTCAAAATGCTTTTCAAAAATTCACCAAATTGGTTTTGGAGCCTCTCTGATATTAGGGGAATTTATGAAAAATAAAATTTCAATTTTCTAAAAAAGTTGAATTTTTGTATTATTTTAATATTTAAATAATTTAAAAATAATAAAAATCACAAAAATAATAAAATTCACTAAAATTTCACATTTTGAATTCTAATCACTTAGGAACAAACTCCATATTTTTCTTAGGTCTCTATGATGAGTTATTAAATTTTAAAGCCCTAGGGTAATTTTAAAATAAAAAAAATGTATTTTCTAGTATTCCCATTAAAATAATTCTACTAAATCAAAGAAATATCAGAAAATTATAAAAAGTGGTCCTCTGATTTCCTTGATATCAGAGAGATTTTTGAAAAAATATATAATTCATTTTCCAATCTTTATTTTATTTTTAAATTAATTAATACTCCAAAACTCAAAATAATTATAATAAAAAGAATATAATTCAAAAAATCACCAAAATTGGTCCAAGTGGTCCTCTGGTCATTAGGAATGTCCCATAATTTTCTTAAGGACAGAAACTTTCCCCTTGGTCATATTATTAAATTTTCCTTGAAAATCCTTATTTTTCACAAAAAAATAATTATATAAATAAATTAAATACAGTAAAAATCACATTTTCTCCTTTCATGTCTTTATTGACATATGAGTGAAGTGACATAAAAATTTCAAGTTCATTTAAGCTCAATTTAGTGAGTTATGAAATTATTAAGATCGAAGGGCAAAATGGTAATTAAAATTTTAACCCCTAATTAAAACTTTAGGCTTAATAAAATGAAAAAGTAAAATATTTGATCCTAATCTGATTTGGATGATTGAAATTTAAATAATTAAAGGGTAGAAACCTACTAAACAATTTAAAAATAATTATAATAAACCTTAATAAAATAATTAATTAAATTTGGAAGAATAATAAATTTGGAATTATTAAAATAAGGGATGTCATTAGGAAGAGATTTATTCTTTAATTTAAGAATCCCTAAATTAATCATCTCAATAATATTTAATTCCTAATTAAAATGATAATCCAAATTTAAAATTTAAAATGCTAAAAGACTTAATCATTAAATTAAATTAAAGTTAAATTATCTAAATTAAATCCTTTTAAAATTTCAATTAAATTAATACTTTAACAATTAAAATTAAATCATCTTTAGAACATAAAAAATAAAATATTAAATTAAAATTAAAAATAAATTTAAATTAAAATTTAAATTAAAAAATTAAATAAAATTAAATTAAAACATATTAAATTAAACCAAATTAAATCAAATTGAATTAAATTAAATAAAATTAAATTAAATTAAAATTAAATCAAATTAAATTAAATCAAATTAAATTAAATTAAATTAAATCATATTATATTAAATTAACTTAAATTAAATTAAATTAAATTAAACTACATTAAATTAAATTAAATTAAATTAAATTAAAACTAAACCAAATTAAATTAAATTAAAGTTAAATTGAATTAAAAATAACATCACCTAAGACATAAAGAATTCAAAAATAAATCTAAAACAACTTGAACACTATTCCAAACTTAAACCCATTAATTGAAATTAAGTTAAATCATAAATCATTTGAACACCAATTCGCCCTCGAAAGCTTTTATTGTCATAACTCCTAAATGGAGTATTAAGTGGAGTGTTACTTCATTCATAAGATATTCAAATGCCCTAGTTCACTGAGCAAGATAACAAACTTGAACTCCCGGACGATTAATTCATTTGTATAATTAAATTCTCTTGGACTTAAAATAATCCTAGAAATATTGAAAAGATGTTTAAGACTCGTCTTAAGCACTTCCTCAATATGATAGAATGTTTATAAGAACAACTAAACTTAATTGTTCTTTGATGAAGAAAATCGTCCTCAAACCAAACTACAAGAAACTAGACGTCATAGGAGATGACTAGCTATAGGATTAGGAACCTGGTAGAAAACCATAACCCTTCCCTTAGCTTTACCTAGGAATCTGCTTTAAATGCTTAAATATTCTAATTGTGTTTTAAGTGCAGCTTGGGATGACGGGAAGACCCTCCAGGTACGCTTTTATTTTATTGTAATTTACCTTATTGCAATTTATTTAATTGCACCGCACTTAGTTTTTCTTGCATGATAAACAACTGTTGCATGAAAACCCACACCTTTAGGATAGTCCCTAAAACTGAAACCAAAACTAAATTAAAAGTCATTACAAGATAAAATTCATCTCCACAACATTTCAAAATATAAAACAACTCAAAATTTAATCACAAACGAACACAAAACTACAACTACAACTAAATTAAAACGTCTTGTTGAATGATCGGGAATACCTCGGATGATGTAACCTACGTGTTGCTAACGGGATTTCCCACGGTCTAAATGAAAGTGTGGAACTCATTCAGTCGAGTTTAGCAAATTCATCTGGACTAAGTGAATCCGATAAAAATAACGATGTCGGAAGGATGGAACCGCGGGATCTTAACCGGTGTTGTTATAATCAACTTTAAGATTTGTTTTAATTAAAACATAAAAAACACTTGGAAATTAAGACTTTCTCTAAACCAGAACACTTCTCTCATCTCCTGATTTATGATTTCTAAAACTAAACCTCTACAACAAGGAGCTTGGAGCACGGTAGGCAGCACGGCCATCTTCATCAGCAAAACAACTCTACTTCAGCAAAACTCTCTTAGAATTAAATAACCAAGCCATAGGATTTCGAGGTAGTTTGCCTAGTGCAACATAATGTTGACCTCATTTTTGATGAGGTCTTCTCTTCTTCTCTTTAGTACTTAGGATCTAGCCTTAGGCTTTTCCTTTGACTATCTTAGAGGACTAGAATTGGGACCCACCTTTTAGAAATTCAAACCACTTCTTAACTCCCCGCAAACTCCACAAACTCGACTATAGACCCCTAATCACCTAGAGGGTCGAAATCAAATGTGGAAGTTTAAAGGATGAGTTCCTATGGGACTCTTCGACCTTAGGACCGCCCGCGGGTGGCCCGGTCCGGTGAAGGGCCGACTTGCACACACACTACACCTACACACTACACTTTCACACACCTCCTAAAAACACACCCATACCCGACTTGACCTCCCGACTCATGTAGGTGATTCACATGGATGGTCCTTAACCCCTAAGCCCTCGCTAAGAGGGTTAGGAACAACACGGTGAATGCCTCAAATGAGTCCCTTCATGGCTCATGTGGGCTTGATATGGCTTCATGGCTCAACAAAAATGATTTCATTTCACTTACATCTACCCAATCTTCAATTTTCCAAATTTTCAATTTTTGACCCCCGGGACCCAACACCCGCCAACTTACCCAAAGCCCTGAATAGCCCAAATTTCTCAAAAAATTTCCAAATTACCCAAAATTCTCCAAAATCAATCCCAAACATTTCCACATCACTCAAACTGATCATCCATATCCAAAAATATCAAAAATTCCAAAAATACCCCCCAATACCTTCCAAATACCCAAAATACCCCTCTTGACCCAAAAATTCAAAAATTCAGAAAATTCCCAGAAAATTCCAGAAAATCCCAAATATTCCCAATTTCATTTTGTTCAACTACACCATGGGCCAATTTTGTCAATTTACCCCACTTTTATCAAAACCCCCAATTTGACCCATTTTAACCCAAAGTAAACCCAATGTCAAACCAAATCTACCCAATTGACCCCAATTTTGGTCCAATTCAATTCTAAACTTCAATTCAACATCCCCAACACCAATCTAGACCAAAGCCAAGCCCAATTTGATTGGCATTGGGATCCAATTTCACTTTTGGCCTTAAAGCCCAATTTGGACCTATGACCCAAACCTAACCCAAACTCACCCAATTCAACTCCAATTAACCCCAAATCTTTTCTAAACCTTCCTTGACATCCCCATAAACAAAAAACTAGCATGATTTGCCCAAAATTTAGACCCAAACCCCACTCAAATTCAACCCAAAATCAAAAAGCCCAATTTCGACCTAAACCTAAACCTAGCCCAAATGAGCCCAAACCCCAAAATCAAAACCCAACCAAAGCCAAAACCTCTTTGAAACACTCCCAAAAACATTTCCCAACATTAATTTCACATCAACTTCAACTCTAGCCCAACTTTGGCCCATGGTAGCCCATTTTGGCCCACTTTAGCCTCTTTACCAAAAAGCCCATATCCAACCCAATTCAAACCCAAATCACCTCAAATTTGTTTCAAACCACTCATGAAGCATCCCTAAACCAAACTCAACAATTATTTGGCCCAAGCCTTTACCAAAATTTCATCCCAAAAATCCATTTTAAAATTCAAAAGCCCACTTTCCTAAACCATTTAAAAGCCCATCTAAAACCATTTCAATGAGCCCAAAATTGATTCTAAAGCCCATATGACATTTTCATTTGTCATCCATTTGATGAAAATCATTCCCTAAGTTTCAATTACATCATCAAATAAATCTAAATCAAGCACCATGCCAAATTGCCCAAAAATACCAAAATATTCCTAAAATCCATTTTCATGAAATCGACCAAGCTTTCCCCAAGCCAAAGGTGAGCCATGAAGCCATGCATGAGCCACATGTGAGCCATGAAAGCCTTGGACACTTCACCATACCCAAAATGGCAAGAGGAGGGGACCCTTTAATGATTCTCTTAAGAGTAATTAACCACTCCCATGTCTCCCCTAACTCTCGCTTAAGCTTAATTTTACTTGGATTGTGACTTGACCCCACTAATCAAGCTGATCCAAGTGACTTTCCCTTCAGACCCAAATTGGCCTCGGAGGGTGAACCTAACCCAAAACCAAGGGTTGACCCATTTAGACCCAAAACTAGCCCTTTCCCATTCCACTTCGATTCAAACCCTTTACACATGGCCAATGCTAATCGATCGCACAAGCCTCCGACCCCGACCCACCTCGACCTCGAGGGTGACCCATGCCCGGCCGGCCGGCCACCCGCCGCCGGAAAACGCCATGCCCGAGACCTCGGGAGTGAGCCAACATTGAAATTCTCCTCGCCGAGCCGCCCCATGCCTAGTGGTCACCACGGCCGTTCTTCTCCTCACTCGCAGCAGACTGATCCCAAGCCCTAACTCCCCCGGGAGGCCCTCCGACCCATGCCTATTTAAACACCACCCCCTCACGGCCATGAGAGGAGAGTTGCAAAAACCTTGCCAAAACTCGCCAAAATTGTTCCGGACCCCTCCTCATACACAGAGCACTTGATCCCCGATGAGATCCCCCGCCATTTCTTCTCTGCGAGCTCAATTTCGCAGTTGAAATCCAAGCCCAAAACCAGGACACTCCTCCACAGCTGAGCCAATCCCCAAATCGATTGTCTCTACACCTTCACTGCGACCGAGGGAAGGTGTCCACCAAGCAAAAGCCCCATCTCCGTGCCACCCAGGCTTGCTCCGGACTCCAAGCTTTGTGATCACTGTGGTCGAAGTCCAACCTGGACAATTCACTGCACCGGAGACTTCATCCGGAGCTTGCTAGGATCCAGTCGAAGGTGCAACAACTCTCATATCGAAGCTTCACTTCTCTGAGCAAAGGTATGAACTCATTCTTCTTCCCGAGCTTACAGAGATTCTCCATTTCATTTGAGTAAATTTCAATGCATGTTTACCGTATGGATGTGTTCGTCTCTTCAAGACGAATCCATGGAGCATAAGAACACGAAAATCCATCGAGAATCGAGCGAGAAATTAGGGTTAGAGGGTCGACGGTCACGGTGCACACCCGCCGTAGACGATGACCGGGAGCCGTTGGATCGCGCGTGTATCGAGCGGACGGATCGATCGCGCCGGACCGCAGAACGTTACGCGAACCGGCGGGTCCCGGACGGCCGACTCGGATGGCGGCGCCCAATCGCGCCGCGACACGTACCGCTCGTGAGAGGCTAAGGATGCGCCGGCGCCGCGTGGATAAGTAGAAAATTAGGGGTATTTTCTATTTATTTAATTCCCTAAACTTGGAAAATTCATAACTTTGTGTAGAAAAATCGAAAAAATAAAAGAAAAATACCCTCTCGCTCGCGTGGAACGTAGGAGAATAATGTGGAAAAGAAATCATTCAATTTTGTCTAGTATTTTATTTTTAGTAATTTATTTACTCTCTCGCATACATTTAATTCTCCATGCATTCATACAATTCACCATGGCATGAAACCATAGGGCTTTTGAAGCCTCCGAATTTGGGAACATTCCCCGAATTTTCCAAAGTCGAGGCCATCCCTATGAAAAGTTATTGATTTTTCAAATGCATGTTGCTATTTTAAGTATTTTAATTCCAATAAATAGCATGTTGTGTAATAAATTCTAGGAAAATTTGGTGATGTTCCTTATGACCAGAGAACCCTAGGAAAAATAGGATTCGAGTTAATTCACTTAGATCAACCCTAATCGGCTTAAACACCCAAAATAGGTTTCTAATTAATTAGAGTTAACCATAGATCAAATTGACTTGAAATCAATTCTCCACTGACCTTTAGGGTCAGAGGAACCCATCATAAAAATTTGAGGTCAATTGGACTTGGTTAGCCCCACTAATTGGGTCGATTAAGCCACTTAGTCATTTTAAACTTTAAAAATTCATAACTTTCAAAATATCTTTCAAAAATTCACCAAATTGGTTTTGGAGTCTCTCTGATATCAGGGAGTTTAAGAAAATTAAAATTTCAATTTTCTAAAAAAGTTGATTTTTAATATTATTTTAATATTTTTAATAATTAAAAAATAATAAAAATCACAAAAATAATAAAATTCACCAAAATGTCATATTTTGAATTTTAATCACTTAGGAACAAGTCCCATATTTTTCCTAGGTCTATTTAGTGAGATATTAATTTTTAAAGCTCTAGGGTAATTTTAAAATTAAGAAATGTATTTTCTAGCATTTTCACCAAAATAATTATAATAAATCAAAGAAAAATCAGAAAATTGTAAAGTTTGGTTCTCTGGAATCCTTGATATCAGAGAGAATTTTAAAAATTATAAAATTTATTTTTCAACATTTATTTTATTTTTAAATTAATTAATACTCCAGAACTTAAAATAATTCTAATAAATAAAATATAATTCAAAAAATTACCAAATTTGGTCCAAGTGGTCCTCTGGTCATTAGGAATGTCCCCTAATTTTCTTAAGGACAGAAACTTTCCCTTGGTCATGTTATTGAATTTTCCTTGGAAATTTCTCTTTTCTACAAAAAAATAATTATATAAATAAATTAAATACAGAAAAATCACATTTTCTCCTCTCATGTCTTCATTGACACATAAGTGAAGTCACATAAAAATTTCAAGTTCATTTGAGTTCAATTTAGTGAGTTATGAAATTATTAGGCTTAAAGGGCAAAATGGTAATTAAAATTTTAATCCTTAATTAAGACTTTAGGTTTAATAAAAAATTAACAAGTAAAATATTTGATCCTAATCTGATTTGGATGATTGAAACTAAATAATCAAAGGGTAGAAACCCATTAAGCAATTTAAAATGATTAAACTTTAATTAAATAATTAATTGAATTTGGAAGAATAATAAATTTGGAATTATTAAAATAGGGATATTATTAGGAAGAGATTTATTCTTTAATTTAAAATTCCCTAAATTAATCATCTCATTAATACTCAACTCTTAATTAAAATGATAACTCAAATTTAAAATATTAAAAGACTTAATCATTAAATTAAAATTAAATCATTAAACTCTTTAAAAAATTTTCAATTAAATTAAATTAAATTAAGATTAAAAGTTGAATTAAATTAAATTAAAATTAAAATTAAATTAAATAAACAAATTAAATTAAATTAAATGAATTAAATACATTAAATTAAATAAATAAAATAAAATAAAATTAAATTAAATAAAATTAAATAAATAAATTAAATTAAATTAAATAAATTAAATTAAATTAAATTAAATTAAATTAAATTAAAATTAAATTAAATTAAATTAAGAAATTAAATCAAATAAATTAAATTGAATTAAATTAAATCAAATCAAATTAAATTAAATTAAAATAAATTAAATTAAATTAAATTGAATTAAATAACCTCACTTAAGACATGAAGAAATAAATCTAAAATAACTCGAACACTATTCCAAACTTAAATCATTAATTTGAACTTAAATTTGAATCACAAATCATTAAATATCATTTTGCCCTTAGGAGCTTTAGTTATCATAACTCCTAAATAGAACATTAAAATGAAATGTTACTTCACTTATAGGACATTCAAAATGTCCTAGCTACATCGAGTAAGTTAACAAAACTTCAAAACCTCGAATGATCGATTCATTTACACAATTAAATTCATTTCGACTTAAAACAATCCTAAGAATATTGAAAAGATGTTTAAGATTCTTCTTAAGCACTTCCTCAATATGATAGGATGTTGATAAGAACAATCGAACTTAGTCGTTCTTCGATGAAGAAAATCGTCTTCAAACTAAAAACACAAAGAACCTAGACGTCATAGAAAACAACTAGCTATAGGATTAGGAATTTGGTAGAAAACCATAAACCTTTCCCTTAGCTTTACCTAGGAACTTGCTTAAATATTCTAACCGTGTTTTAAGTGCAGCTTGGGATGACGAGAAGACCCTCCGTGTACGCTTTTATTTTATCGTAGCTTTATTTTATTGCAAATCGCACTTTATTTTTCTTGCATGATAAACAACAAGTTGCATGAAAACCGACACCTTTAGGACAGTAAACCAAAACCGAAACCCAAAATTAAATTAAAAGACACTACAAGATAAAATTCACCTCCACAACATTTCAAAATATAAGACAACTCAAAATTTAATCACAAACGTAACACAAAACTACAATTACAACTAAATTAAAACGTCTTGTTGGATGATCGGGAATACCTCTGATGATGTAACCTACGTGTTGCTAACGGGATTTCCCACTGGTCTAAATGAAAGTGTGGAACTCATTCAGTCGAGTTTAGCAAATTCATCCGGACTAAGTGAATCCGATAAAAATAATGATGCCGAAGGATGGAACCGCGGGATCTTAACCGGTGTTGTTATAATCAACTTTAAGATTTGTTTTAATTAAAACACAAAAAACACTTGGAAATTAAGACTTCTCTAAACCAAAACACTTTTCTCATCCCTTGATTTATGATTTCTAAAACTAAACCTCTGCAACAACAAGGAGCTCGGAGCATGGTGGGCAAGCACGGCCATCGTCGCCGCAGAAACTCGAACCTACATCAACAAAACTTTCTTAGAATTAAATAACAAAGCCATAGGACTTCGAGGTAGTTCGCTCTAGTGCAACATAAATCCTCAACTCTTCGTTAGGCATTTGCATTGCAAATTAAGCCCTAATCGGTCTTAGGATTCCGAGGTAGTCGTCCGATACGACATAAACCCTCATATCTTCTGTGCAATTTGTATGATTCTATCATATAAATATAAGCCCTAATTAACTAAATTGGCAAGATTAAAACATTAAATAAACATTAGGACTTTCCTAAATCCAAGCCAAACAATAGGATAGTCGGAGATTACCGAAGTCCGCTTCGAATCCGTGATCTCTCCTACTTTTCTTCCTTTGAATTCCCAAAATAAAAATGTTCTAAATTTGATCCATTCCCTATCGAAATTTCCAAAATTCAATCCTTTTGAAAACTTAAACTTTGAAATTCTTGAGAGCAGTAATTATTGATTATTATCGAGAGTTTTCTTAGGTGATTCCCGTCACTTAAGATGTAATTAACTATAGGGGCTTCGCCCTTATAGGGAACTTTAAGAACCCGTGTAATATAAACCCCGTTTAATAGTTTCATATTAAGCTGTGGAATTTGTCAGCTTATAAAATTGGTTCGCAGTACCAAACGGATGTCACAAACCTTTCTAGTTTATTTAATCGAGCCCCATTATCAAGCAAGTGTGTTTATTCTTCGGGATAGATACACGGCTTTGTGGTGCGGCGCTCGTTTATATAAACTATTCTGGATGTGAGATCAGCTTGATTTCATATCTTAAAATTTTCAAATTTAAAATTATTTTCAAAATCAAATACTACTTTTCAAATTATTTATTTAAATTAAATTAAAATTCGCCGACAATTTCTGTAGGCGACTCCCTTTTCAAAATAAAACACATAACCTAAAAATATGCCGACACATAAATCCTCAACTTTTCATTAGGCATTTGCATGATCATGTCATGTAAATTAAGCCCTAACCGGTCTTAGGACTCCGAGGTAGTCGTCCGATACGACATAAACCCTCACATCATCGAGGCTATTTGTATGATTTTGTCATACAAATATAAGTCCTAACTAATTAAAATTGGCAAGATTGAAACATCGAATAAATATTAGGATTTTCCTAAATCCAAGCCAAACAATAGGATAGTTTGGGAAGTTACCGAGATTCGTCTTGAATCCGTCGATTTCTCCTACCTTTCTTCCTTTAGATTCCCAAAATAAAATGTTCCAAATTTGATCCATTCCCTATTGAAATTCCAAAATTCAATCCTTTGAAAACTTAAACTTTGAAATTCTTGAGAGCGTAACTACCGATTATTATCGAGAGTTTTCTTAGGTGATTCCCGTCACTTAAGATGTAATTAACTATAGGGGCTTGCCCTTATAGGGAATTTTAAGAACCTGTGTAATATAAACCTCGCTTAATTCATTTATATTAAGCTGGGGAACTTGTCGGCTTATAAAATCGGTTCGTAGACTAAACGGATGTCACAAATCTCCTAGTTTATTTAATCGAGCCCCATCATCAAGCAGTGTGTTTATTCTTCGGGATAGACACATGGTTTGTGGTGCGGTGCTCGTTTATATAAACTATTCAGGATGTGAGATCAGTTTGATTTCATATCTTAAAATCTTCAAATTTAAAAATTATTTTCAAAATCAAATACTACTTTTAAATTATATATATATTTAAATTAAATTTAAAATTCGCCGACAATTTCCGTAGGCGACCCCTTTTCAAAAATACAACACTCAAACCTAAAAATATGCCGACAATTTCTGGCGACTCCGCTGGGGACTAGTTCCTCTCTCCATTTTAATCAGATGATTCTGCTTTCAAAAATCGGTAGTGTATCCATGTCCCTTGTGGATCAAACTACCCTTCTTTCCGTTGGAATACTATGTTCATTTCTACCTTGAACAAGTATAGCCAACATTCTCTCGGATTTAGGAGCCACTGTTTAGACACCCCTAAACAGAGAGGTTTCGAGATCCTTTTACCTCATTTCTGAGGTGGGGTGGACCCCCAATAGGTATTAGTTTAGGAGTGATCCTTCGAGTCGAGAAGTTTCTACAAGACTTTCTCTTCCTTTTCCAGTTCCTAATCAATTTCTTTACCCTTCCTACAACTCTCCTTCTTTTAATAATTCTCCTTCCTAACGAACAAATCTTTTCTAAAAAGATAATTTTCTTTTAATACCACAAATACACTAAGATAAATGAATGTGTTCGGACTCTTTCTTTTCGTCATAAGTTGTACGACAAGAAGAAGCATGATTCGGGAACCAACACTTGGAATCTGCCCGCGAAATGGAAGCCCCAAAGCCGATCTTCTCCTTCGTCAACGGACTCGACTTCGCCGTATTCAAGGACGAATCGCTCGATAATGGAATCATTCGATTCGGACAAGGATTCGGGACACCGACATCAAAATCCCCGACGTCACTCTCTTTGCACTCACAAGCAAAGTATCGTAAACTCGAGAAACCGTTGATCGAGTTTAACCTCAAGTCAACTCACGAATTCCCTCCTCCGCAAAAAATTCCAACTCGAGAGGAATACTGCCGTCCACAGGAGGACCGTTGTTGCTACCCCCACCGGTCTAGTTGTCTCCGCACCTACCCCGGCTCCTCGCCAAATTAAAGGGGAAGGAAATCCGTAACTATGATGAACCCGTTACCGTGGAGGGTACAGTACCTTCCCGCGAGACCTTCGTTTTTGAAATCGGGTCCAGACTCTAGAATTCCATCGCCGACACGGACTCGCAGAAGGAACGAGTAGAAGGATTGCTAGAGAAGCCGTAGCCGCCGAAGTTGCTTTCCTAGAAGAAATCCCGTAACTACCCGAGTATACACCGCCGCTCGAATACATACCACTTTTGGGAGGAAGTAGATTCCATCCCCTCTCCGCCGCAGAGGATGAGGAAAATGTTCGCAAGATTGCTCGCCGCATTGCCTCGACCTCGTATATTACAACGATAGCTCGTAAGAAAAGGGCCGTAACTACGTCATTTGCTCGACCGCAAACTTTGATAGAGAAGTTAGCAAAGAAGGAAAGGTGCCCCGTATCGAAATTTTAAGAAGGATAGTGGCGGGTGCCGCCAAATCCCGTCTCGGGCCGCGAGTAGAACTCGCTATCGTTGCGTAAAAGCCAAAGAAAAGGATGAAAGCCAGTCCACCCGTCGTTGTTTCAGGTCTACAGAATAGGGAGGATACCACCTTCCAGCATTTAGCCGACAGACCATCCGGTCCTAGGCCTTCTGCTGCGAGAAGGATGGTATGGCGTCCCACTACCTGGACAATTAAGATCGAAACAACAAGCTCGAGAAGGAAAGTCTCGTCGAGAGACTTAAATCCGAAGAAAGTGCTACCGCAAGAAGGGACTCATGAGAAGGAAACCCGACAGTTATCACATGACAACTGCAAGGATGTACAGAAAAGACCACTAGAAGATGCTATGGAAAAGTTAAGGACTGATATTCGACGATTAGCAAGGGAGAGAGAAGAGAAATTCGGAGATGAGATTGACTCGTCAGAGTTCATGGATGATGAGTATGCATAAATTAACATGGTTGAAACACGAGCTTCGTCGCCTTCACAAGGTGCCCTCGCAGCCGCAGTAAAGAGAGGAACCGGAAGTAATGAGGAGGCAACTTCAAGAGAAAGATGATACGATCGCCCAAATGGCAAAAAGGATGGAAGAAATGGTTGTAGCCTTAGCCACTCTCCAGAGTCAAGTTCAACCCCAAAGAGAAACACCCCCAGAAGTCATTCACATTGTAGACGGAGGAAAGGAGATTACATCCGTCAACGGGGATGATCAATTAAAGAAGGATGCAACACAAAGCATGATTCAGAAAAGGATATCAAGAGCTTGGTGGAACAACAGGTGCGAGAAGCCTTGGCACAATCAAAGAGCGGGACATCCATTCGGACGGGCAGACCTTACCCCGAAGAATTCGACGCCGTCCAATATCCGAAAGGCTTTGTACCACCTCTCGTTCAAGACCTTTGATGGAACCGGAAACCCTCGGCAAGCATGTTGCACATTTTCGTGCCGCTTGTTGCAACGCCGGCGGAAGTGATGCATTACTCTTCGTACAATTTGTCGCAACTCGTCGTGGATCGCCTTGATTGGTATGCGGAATTACCGAACGGTTCGATGAAGACATTTTCGTAACTAGAGAACCTCTTCATCAAGCGATTTGCCGGAGCTCAGCACCACATCACTATAGGTGATTTAGTGGTAGAGAAGCAGAAACCCAACGAAACTTTGGTGGACTACATACTTCGATGGAGGAACCTAAGTATGAAGTGTGAGCCGCAGCTACAAGAACAACGATGCAATCGGCATTTTACTAAAGAGCATCCATGGCCCGATAAGCACTTCTCCTCAAGGGATTTACTATTAAGACTTTCGAGAAGTTGTTAAGCAAGGCCGGAAGCTTGCAAGAGGAGGCGAAGCAATTAAGTTTCACCGATAAAACAGACAAACGAAGCCCGTGAAAACTTTTGAAAAGAAGTCCGGATCGTTGCGTGCTAGCCGATAAAGGCAAGCAACCGATACAAATATCGTCAGAACGGCCGCAGCAACCTCAACAGAATTACCAAGAACCCCGACCCAGCTATCGCTCATCTCAACAAGTATGAACAACCGCCTCGTCCGCAACGTACGTTAAGGGAGCTTCCGAGCGAGGAGTATCCGTTCAAGAATGAGGCAGATGCCGAAAATGTTCCGTAGTTCGATGAAGACTCCGCATTTCCAACTACCGTAACCTAAGAGACCGAAGAAGTCGACAAGAAAGGTGATCCCAACTTTTGCCCTTACCACCGGATGCTTCGGGCATAAGATAGAAGATTGTATTACCTTCAAGAGTTGGCTCAACGACAATCTTCGAAAGGGAATATAACGATCCCGAAGGAGTACATGAAGGAACCCCGTAAAGGAGGTTCCGTCAATGTTATCTCGACGGATCTCATTGTTCCGATAGATCCCTATGCGACCGATGATGGATGGACTACCGCTCGGACAAAGTCTTCGAAGAAGATTTTGGATCACATCCAAACCGCTTCGGTGCGAGCCTCAATTCAGAGTTCGAAACCTGTCAAGTCGACACTATCACTTGCGATAGAAGAACCACCTCAACAAGAGACGACCGAAGAAAAGAAGAAAATGGACAAAGAAGAGAAGACCGAGGCTCTTAAGGCTAGACTAGGGGCTGCTTATCCTAGGATAGTTGTTTCCGATTCGGGGAGAAATCCCTCGAACCTTCGACTCCGTATGATTATCCGCTCACTCCGGTGGGATCTTATAATGATAAGGGTTATGGCGTTGGCTACGTTTTGACCGTTTCTAACGATTACGTAACTAGTGGCAACCGACCTAATCCGGACATCGATTCCGATACAAATGACAATTCTCAAATCATACACAATCTCGACGATCACAATGACAAAGAAGACATCCACCAAGGAGGCTACGAGAGTTCAACAAGCAACGAATCTATTTGCGAGTTTCGAGGAGCTCCAAATACAATAGAGTTAGAGCCTTCGTACTCCGAAGCTAATCCGAATGAACCCGTCATTCCGATTCAGAAGGACGACACCAAGCAAACTCAATACTAGATTCGGAAGAAATTACGAAGTCAACTTAAGAAGTGGAAGAGTTCTACCTCCGAGAATGGGTCCAAAGGACAAAGGAAAGCGTGTGGTTGTTCAGGAAGAACCAACCCCGAGAAGAAATACCCATTCGGGAAGAAATCGAGACACATGGAAATAAAGTGGACTACAACGTGCTAGCCCATCTTAGGAAACTACCGGCCAAACTGAGCATCTACGACGCTCTCATCTTATCAAAGGAGATGAGAGAAACTCTGATCAAGGCCTTACTTGATCCGTAAATTCGCTTAGCTCAAATGGCCGGAGATTCCTTAGATGAGGTTTGTTCGTTAAAGGAACAGCCGAGGTGTCACCTTCACTGGACAATGATCTACTACTTGGGACAGCAGACCACAACCGACCGTTGTACATTTCAGTTACAATTGGGAAGTTTACACTCTCCAGAGTATTGGTGGATCCAGGAGCATCAATCAATATAATGAATCTCCGAACGCTAGCATACTTGGAAATTGATGCTCGCGAGCTCGAAGCGTACAAAATGTTATTAAGAGGATTCAACCGTAAAGGAGAAAGAGCCCTCGGCTCAATAACACTGCTAATGAAGACCAGTGACTTGGCAAAGACAACCGCAAAATTTCACATAATTGATTCAGAAACGTCATTCAACACTCTACTGGGCTGACCATGCATACATGAAAATCGGATGGTACCATCATCTCTACATCAATGCATCAAATACTACGATGGAGGAGAACGAAGGCATCAAAGGTGACTTACAACCATTCTCCGTACATGAAATTGGAATCCATGAAGATGCGACTTATTACGCACCCCCGAAGAAAACAATCTTCTCCAGAGATACCATAACAAATGAAGCAAAGGAAATTTGGGACGATGAAGAACTCGAAGTTCTAGTCCAACAGTCACTCACCACTCCCTTACGGCGAGATGGTGAAGGTTTCTCCACAACTCGCATCCGAGGTCGAGGCCGGGGACGAGGTCGTGGCAGAGACGTTAGGACAGTTGGACAGAGGAAACCAGCCATCAATGTTGAATGGGAAGATAGTTCTGAAGAAGAAAAAGAAATCAAGCAAGAAGCAACGACAATAAGTCGGAAGAAGCCGCAATTCAGGATCTCTCTCGAAGATGAAAAGAACGAGGAATATAAATCGATGTACGAGAAGATTAACCACTATGTACATACTATGACCCTGACCCCGATCCATTCTAATAAGATCGAGGGTATGGTGGTCAAAGAGGTACGTAGTGGCAAGTATAAAGCCCATCAAGTTCTACCGTGGTGCTCCTTCCTCCAAAACCGAAAACAATGTACACTTTGAAGATGCTACTTCATCGAATTAATGGAATTACCTTTCGAGTGGTACTCTCCCCGTGTGCAAAATTTAATTCAGCCGTGGTTTCTTACCTCGACAATGGACAAAAGGTCAATCACAACATTTTGAAAATTTATGGAATAACTCCGGTCGTCCACCCAATTCAAGGCATGGTCTCGGATTCGGCACGCAGAGATCGCCGACGATACCGAATTTTGCATGGTTGTCACTTGCAAGTCTAATGAAGATCGCATGGAAGCTACGAAGAACTCAAGATTTACAAATTGGAAACGCTCCACCAGAGTTTGAAGAAGAGATCAAATCTACAATAGATGAGTTAACGGAAGTTAACTTAGGTACTAGCGAAGAACCTAGACCTACCTTTGTTAGCTCCTTACTCAATAAAGAAGACTCCAAAGAGATAATCAAGTTATTAATGGAGTTTAAAGATTGTTTTGCTTGGAGCTACGATGAGATGCCAGTGATTAGCTCCGCAGGTCGCAACCATAAGCTAGGAGTGGATCCTACTTCTGTCCCAGACAGACAAGGTCCCAGAAGAATGCGTCTAGAAATCGAACAACAAGTCATAGCTGAAGTTAAAAAGCTAATAGACGCTAAATTTGTCCGTGAAGAACAATACCCGACTTGGTTAGCCAATGTGGTACCACCAGTGAAGAAGAATGGTCGATCGAATTTGTGTGGATTTCGTAGATTTAAACAAGGCATGTCCGAAAGATGAATTCCTCTACCGATCCTGGAATTAATGATCGACATTGCTTCAACACATGAAATATTCTCATTCATGGATGGATCTTCGGATACAAACCGCATAAAAATGGCTCCAGAAGATGAAAAACTTACAAGCATTCGTAACGCCGATCGGAGTATATTGCTACACAGATGATGCCATTCGGACTCGAAGAACGCAGGAGCAACATACCGTAGAGCGATGACAAGAATTTTTGATGATCTCATCCACAATCAAGTCGAATGCTACGTGGATGATGTGGTCATCAAAAGCAAAGTAAAGGAAAACCACCTGTATGATTCGAGAATTGTTTTCGAACGATTAAGACAATTTAACCTTAAGATGAATCCCTTAAATGCGCCTTCGGCGTCACCTCCGGAAATTCTTAGGATTCGTTGTCCGACATCGTGGAATTGAAATCGATCCGGAAAAGATGAAAGCCATCTTAGAAATGCCGCCTCCCAAAACCTTAAAACAACTACGATCTTTTCAAGGGAAGTCGGCATATCTTCGACGCTTTATCTCGAACTTGTCGTGTAGGTGTCACCTTTCTCGCATTAGTTAAAAAGGACGCCAAATTTATTCGGGAAGAGAAATGCCGTAAGGCCTTCGAGGACATTAAGCAATATTTAATGACACCTCCCGTCTTAGCAGACTCCGCCTCGTGTAGACCATCGATACTTTATACCGCGGCTTTAGACGACTCTCTGGAGCCTCGTTAGCCTATGTCAATGATGAGGGTAAAGAAAATGCTCTTTACTACCTAAGCCGTCGTTTACTTCCAACGGAAATAAGGTATCCCACAATTGAAAAGCATTGTTTGGCCCCGATCTTCGCCGCTCAAAAGCTCGTGCACTACATGCTTTTTCATAAGGTCAACTCGATCTCGAAATTTAATCCATTGCAATACTTGATGACCCGTCCGACGCTTTCCGTACTGCGATGGTCAATGATATTATCGCAATTCGATATAACTTTCGTGCCTCTTCGCGCCGTAAAGGACAAATCCTACGATTCCTCGCAAGACACCTTTGCCACAAATCTCCTCTCAATGACGACTTGCCGTATGAACAAATAATGAGCTTAGAAGACCCCGATGATCGACGTTGGGAATTATATTTCGACGGAGCATCTTCAAGCACATAAAGACGAAGAATCGCAAGTGATAGTGCCCTGTAAGGTGAATCGGACTAATCTTTATAACACCGGAGCGGGGATGTTAAGATACTGCCTACCACTTACCGCAGCCGTGTACAAATAACGAAGCGTAATACGAAGCCCTCATAACGAGACTAGAATTAACTATTCAAATGGGGATAACAAACATCAACATCTACGGGGATTCGCAGCTTAATCATTCAACGTATCGCCGGACAAGCATGTAATTTTAAAACCAAGACTCGAGCAATACTTCCAAGTATGCCATGAAACTGTTGGAACAAATTCCGAATGTGACGATCTACAAAATTCCCAGAAAAGAAAACGCTTTAGCAGATGCGTTAGCCCGTCTCGCAAAAGAATTTGCCTGCTTACAAGATGAATCAGTGGAAGTGTCAGTTCACGGACGTCAGGTCCTATCACAACTCGACATAGACACAATACACAAATCGAAAAAGAAGAAGAATCAGCTAGCAGACAGTTGACGTAAAAACACGTAAGATCGGCGACAACCATTAATCGACTACCCGCAAACGGGAAAACTACCAGACGATAGGTCGTTAGCCCATCAGATTAAGAAAAGAACTCTGTCCTACGCATTAATAAACAATACATTATACAGAAGGTCTTTTGATCAGATGTGGCTAAGAAGCCTGAGCGGGTCCGAGGCTCGTGAAATCGTTAAAGAGGTGCATTCGAGACTCGTGGCGCTCACCAGCCGGGTCCGAAGATGAAAATGAAAATTAAAAGACTAGGGTACTACCGGCCCTCGATGATGACCGACCGCATGAAAATCGCCAAGAGCCGTCACCAATGCCAAGTGCACGGAGTGGTTCTACACCAACCTCCAAATGTGCTACATCCGACAATTGCGTCGCGGCCATTCGAATGTTGGGGCACGTATATAGTGGGTCCAATAGAACCACCATCTTCAAAAGGACATCGCTTCATTCTTGCGGCTACGATTACTTTTTCAAGTGCGGCGAGGCAGCTCCACTCGTAGAAGTGAAAGCACACCACGTGCTACAGCTTTTCAAGAACCAAGTCGTCTATCATTTCGGAGTGCCACGCAGGATCATCTCAGTTAATGGGTCAGCACTCAGAAGCACGCAAATCAACAATTTTGTCAGGAGACACGGAATCGACTGGCGATATTAAACAATTTACTACCCAAGAGCAAACGGCCTAGCTGAGGCTTTTAATAAAACTCTCGTTCAAATCTTAAAGAAAACTTTGGACGATAATAAGAGAAATTGGCACGAGAAGTTGTTAGAAGCCTTGTGGGCCTACCGACAACCTTCGTAACTCCTACTCAAGCTACACCTTACGCTCCGGTGTATGGGTCCGAGGCAAGGTTACCTTTAGAGGTCCAAACCTTCCTTCACTCAGAATTGCGGTTGCAAACAAAATCACGATAGAAGAGAATGCCAAATTACTACTAGAAGAATTAGAAAGCCTGGAAGGGAAAAGACTTGCAGCGCAGCAGAATTTAGAATTATACCAAGCTAAGATGGTTCAAGCTCATGACAGACTGGTCCGCCCAAGAACCTTCAAAGTTGGTGACTTAGTTCTCGTTCTCAAGAGACCTATCCTCGTACACCGCAAGATAGGAGGAAAATTCGAACCCACTCGGGAAGGACCGTTTGTTGTTGAGGTAGTCTACTCAGGAGGCTCCTACTAGCTAGTGAACTGCCAAGGGGAACGACATATGCTTCCGATCAACGGACGATACTTGAAAAAGTATTACGCTACCTGATGTTTCGAAGGAATGAATTCATCATCCTTAGAAACACGGGCGAAGTAGTTACTTATGACTAGGTCCGAACCCAAAAATAATAAAAAATGTGCTAAAATAAATAAAATCATGATAATAAAGTTTTCCTTGTTTTCTTTTCCAAATCAAAATCTCTTTCCTAATCTTATCCCACTTCATTCCTGTTGAATTTAAAAATATAAAAGGAATAATAATAAAAAACTCGTCTTTAATAAACATTTTCTTAATGTTCTTGTTCTTAGACATGCCCCTCGATCCTTTTCCTTGTCTTTTCGCAGGAAATGTCGAACGGCGGTTGGTCCCGAACTTTAGAAATGGCGTAAGCCTCGCACTCGACGAAAAGAGGGTGAAAGATGGAGCGATAATCGAGATCGACTCGACTTCGCACCAGCAGGCCCGCAATACGAGGAAAGTGACTCGGGTCCCGCTGACCGAGAGGAACCGCCCGCCGACAAGAATGAAAGTGGGTGGCCCAAGCCACCACTCCAAAGAAGAAGAAAAGGAAAACAAGCACCGAAGAAGACAAGAGAATCAAGTCTGTAGTCGCTACAGCAGAGGGCAGGCTTGTCAGCGCCGCGCCCACAGAGAT
>JAKZJZ010001968.1:0-17500 GCA_022702705.1 Papilionanthe hookeriana x Papilionanthe teres
AACTGGCAGGATTTCCCCAAATGTGTCTTCCTAATAAGCATATGGGCCCTCCCATCAGGATAGGTGTTTGAAGTCTTAAATCCAAATCCCTGATCTGAGTGTCCTAGGGTGGACCAATTTATCATGGGCCCGTACAATGCTTGATAGTCTTCCAAGCTTCCAAGTTTTCATATTTTTTTGTTATTTCGTCTGCGGATGTCATTTATAGGTAAGATCATTGCACTTCAAGTGGAAGCACAACTTAGGGCCCGTTCTTTAGAGCAAATGATGTCGTTCATGTAGGTTCATAAAGCTTCCATTAATCACTAATTCTATAAAGATCATTCAGATTGTCCTTCAAAAATCACTTTAACATTTCCAAATTGGGATTGGGTTGGATCTTTGGAAAATTATGACTTAAGAGTATAATTCCATTAATCTCCAATAACAAAACCATTTACCTTAGTTATTTCCTTCTGGGTCTTAGGAATTTTTTCGAAAATGTGATCAAAATATCTTTTATCTTCTAAAGATATGTACGAACCAATTAATAGTCGACCAAAGACGAGATCACTTAATTCTTTCACGAATATAATGTCGGAAGAATTTTCTTTAAGACGTTTTTCAAGATTTATCAATTAGGGGAGAATTTGAACACCAATTTTTAATTTTATGCTCACCTCAAGCTTCTTCTCAGGGAATTACTATATCTGGTGGAGCATGTTAAAGATTTTGAATGTTTGAATTGAGACACCAATTTTTTATTTTGTGCCCACCTCAAGTTTCTTTTTAGAAACATCTTTTTTTCTTTTCTTTTTTTTTTTGGTAGGGCACACTTAATGATTTTGAATGCCTGAACTAAAACACCAATTTTTGATTTGCTACTCACCTCGAAGCTTCTTCTCGGAGAATTACTATATCACGGTGGAGCATGTTTTAAGGGTTTTGAATGTCAAACTCCACAATTAATAATTCTCGAATATTTCTTAAGACAAATTACGAGATATTATAACTCATTCGAAGTCGGGACCCAATCACATGGCGGAAGATTAAGAGGCTCGTGACATCTTTAGTCGAGTACTTGCATTTTGATCACAATATTTTATTTTTCATTTAGGACCAGTATCGAAAATTTAAGATAAAGGGCCCGAGTTTTTAGGGCATTAATTTCATTTTCCCCTTGAAATCATAATTTTCTTATTAAAATGTCAGATTTTTTTTTTGTCTTGAATTCTTCCTTTCCGAGTTGTCTTTTGTCAATAGGTGAATGAGAAGAATATTTCCAAAGATATTAAATCCAAAGATTTCAAATTTCATCCCTTGTCGCGAGATCGATTTTCATTTCTCCACAAAGGACATGCTAGTTGACTAGTCCTAGAACTAGACTAAACATAGATCGGATTTTCGCTCCGGTTGATTTCTTTCTTTACGCAAAGCGATCCTAAGGGAACCCTTGATGGAATTCATCCAAAAGTGATTGTCTTCCCAAAATTTGATTAATGATTTTTTTTAGAGTCTTTGGTAGATTGACAAATCGGAACCTTGAGGGTAAGAAAAAGATCAGCCGGAGGAGTGGTTCGGAGGTTGTGAAAAGCATAACCATGAAGAATAGGTTCATAGGCCATAAAAGGCATAACCTAGGGGAGTGATTAAGAGGCTGTAAAAAGCATAACCACGAAGAATAGGTTCAGAGGCCATAAGGGCATAACCTAAGGGAATGGTTTAAAGGCTATAAAAATCATAACCACCAAGCCAGATAAACTAGACATGTTTGGCTGAGAAAGTATTTGCCTAAACTTATTCAAAACGGCAATATCGGTCTGTCTGATAACAGAATCGATGAACACTCCATACCTGGGTGGGATGGGAGGGAACACATGTTGTTTTTGTATGTCTTTTACGTCATTTTGGTCTGTCGATAATGTAAATGTGAGACTATAGGATTTGTTTGTTGTGAACAAATCTTTGAATCGAAGAGGTATTAGTTCTATTTTACTCGAGATTGAGTAAGATATAGAACTAAAGAAAAGATTATTTAGTCCTTCAAAAAACAAATTGTCATAGTCATGAGGACAAATTGATTAACCAAAGATGGGGAGAGAGAATGTCCCCAGCGGAGTCACCACTCTTTGATGGCGATGAAACATATATATTTTGAGACATGTCGTCGCGGTCGATTCCTGTATCATGTCAATGTCAAGGAGTCGCCACTCTCTTTCTCTATCTATCACCTTAATTCTTATCCTTCCTAGACTTACTATCAGAAGTCTTTGGAGAATTTGAAGAAGGATTAATCATGATAGAGATTGAGAGAAAAGAGATCAAAATGATAATCTCGTAGAAAAAGTCTTCGGATTGTGTAATTGCGAAGTTTTTCATATAAGAAGATCATATGAAGATCTTGGATAACCGAGAGAGGTCTTGTAGGTAAAATACCTTTCATGAGTTCTTTAATCTCCTATAGGAGTAAGCTCCTATAGTTAATTACATCCGAAGCAAGTAATATTGCCTAGGAAAACTCTCGATTAAGGTTAACATTTATCCTCGAAAAAGTGTGAGTGTTGTCATGGCGATGTGTTTTGTCTTGTTGCTAATGTCGTTATTTTGTTGAAAAGTTTCAGGTTATATGTCTAACCTAAAAGTTTTGTTTTGTTTTGTTGCTAATGTCGTTGTTTTGTTGAAAAGTTTCAGGTTATATGTCTAACTCTAAAAGTTTTGTTTTGTTTTGTTGTCGATATTCCGTCGTCGATGTCTCGCAAAACGAGTTAGCACACCTATAACATGCAAAGAAAATCTAAACGAAATTTCTTGTCTTCATCCTGCGAAGAAAATATCGTCGAAATAATATCACAGAATATGTTAAGTTATTTTGAAATGTCAACTTCATGCTAATCATGTTATTTTATTTTTGAAATGTCAAATTTTTGTTGATTATGTCAACATCAGATTTATGTTGGTTATGTCAATTTCAATTTTAGAATGTCGAATTATGTCGGTCTTGATACGAAATGTTGAATTGATCTTGAGCTTGAACTTAAATTTTGGGTTCATGTCTATTCTTGAATTCATGATACATCGAAAGATTTAAAGTTAAATTCGATATTGATTGAACTAACTTGGGTTCATGTATCGGTTGAACCTAAGTTAAATTCGATGTTGATTGAATTTAATTAACTCGAGTTCATGTTTGTACGAACTTAAGTTAAAAGGTTTAAAGTTAAATTCAATATTGATTGAATTAACTTGGATTCATGTCTGGTTGAATCTAAGTTAAATTCAATGTTGATTGAATTTGATTAACTTGAGTTCATGTCTGTTTGAACTTAAGTTAAAAGGTTTAAAGTTAAATTTAATATTGATTGAATTACCTTAGGATCGTGTCTGGTTGAACCTAAGTTAAATTCAATGTTGATTGAATTTTATTAACTTGAGTTCATGTCTGTTTGAACTTAAGTTAAAAGGTTTAAAGTTAAATTCAATATTGATTGAATTACTTTGGGTTCGTGTCTGGTTGAACCTAAGTTAAATTCAATGTTGATTGAATTTGATTAACTCGAGTTCATGTCTGTTTGAACTTAAGTTTAAATTCAATATTGATTGAATTAACTTGGATTCATGTCTGATTGAATCTAAGTTAAATTCGATGTTGATTGAATTTGATTAACTTGAGTTCATATGCATTGGAACTTAAGTTAAAAGGTTTGGTTTTGGATGGACCTTATTAAGTTTTAAACCTTGTTTAAATAGGATTTAAAGGTTAATCGAAGCTCTAATAAATTGGACTTGATTAGAATTGTAGACCATTCAAATCCATTTTAGGTAAGGTTTAAGTCTCAATCAAGTCTATTTTGTCGGACTTACATTTAGGATTGTCTTAAGTTCATTAGGAGTTGAACTCAAGTTTGGTTTGATTTAAGTCTAATGTAGATTAGACTTAACTTTGGTTTAGGTTGAATTTAGGTTCGATATGGATTGGACCTAAGATTTAGATAACTTGAGTTCGAGTTGGATTGAATTCGAGTTAGGTCATGTTTGAATTTAAGTTAGGTTCGATGGGGATTGGACCTAAGATTTTCAGGTTAACTTGAGTTCGAGTTGGATTGAACTCGAGTTGGGTTATGTTTGAGTTAGGTTCGATGTGGATTGAACCTAAAGTTTAGGTTAACTTGAGTTTAAGTTGGGTTGGGTTTAGGTTAGGTTCGATGTGGGTTGAACTGAGGTTTAGGTTAACTTGAGTTCGAGTTAGGTGGGACTCGAGTTAGATTAGGTTTAGGTTAGGTTCGATGTGGGTTGAACTGGGTTTAGGTTAACTTGAGTTCGAGTTAGGTTGGACTCAAGTCGGATTAGGTTTAGGTTAGGTTCGATATGGGTTGAACCTAAGGTTTAGAGTTAACTCGAGTTCGAGTTAGGTTGGACTCGAGTTGGGATTAGGTTTAGGTTAGGTTTAATGTGGGTTGAACCTAAGGTTTAGGTTAACTTGAGTTCGAGTTAGGTGGGACTCAAGTTAGATTAGGTTTAGGTTAGGTTCGATGTGGGTTGAACTAGGGTTTAGGTTAACTTGAGTTCGAGTTAGGTTGGAATCAAGTCGGATTAGGTTTAGAGTTAGGTTCGATATGAGTTGAACCTAAGGTTTAGGTTAACTTGAGTTCGAGTTAGGTTGGACTCAAGTTAGGTTAGGTTTAGAGTTAGGTTCGATGTGGGTTGAACTTAAGGTTTAGGTTAACTTGAGTTCGAGTTAGGTTGGACTCAGGTTAGATTAGGTTTAGGTTAGGTTCGATATGGGTTGAACCTTAGGTTTAGGTTAACTTGAGTTCAAGTTAGGTTGGACACAAGTTAGATTTGGTTTAGGTTAGGTTCAATGTGGGTTGAACCTAAGGTTTAGGTTAACTTGAGTTCAAGTTAGGTTGGACTCAAGTTAGGTTCAATATGGGTTGAACCTAAGGTTTAGGTTAACATGAGTTTAAGTTAGGTTGGACTCAAGTTAGATTAGGTTTAGGTTAGGTTCAATGTGGGTTGAACCTAAGGTTTAGGTTAACTTGAGTTCAAGTTAGGTTGGACTCAAGTTAGATTAGGTTTAGGCTAGGTTCAATGTGGGTTGAACCTAAGGTTTAGGTTAACTTGTGTTCAAGTTAGGTTGGACTTAAGTTAGGTTAGGTTTAGGTTAGGTTCAATATGGGTTGAACCTAAGGTTTAGGTTAACTTGTGTTCAAGTTAGGTTGGACTCAAGTTAGATTAGTGTCGGCATATTTTTAGGTTGTGTGTTTTATTTTGAAAATGGGGTCACCTACAGAAATTGTCGGCGATTTTTTTTTTATATTTTAAATTTAATTTAAATATATATATGGTTTAAAAGATAACATTTGATTTTTGAAAGTAATTTTAAGTTTAAAAGTTTTAAGATATGAAATCAAGCTGATCTCTCATCCCGATTAGTTTATATAAACGAGCACCGCACCACAGACCGTGTATCTATCCGAAGAATAGACACACTTGCTTGATGATGGGGCTCGATTAAATAAACTAGGAGATTTGTGACATCCGTTTGGTCCGCGAACCAATTTTATAAGCCGACAAGTTCCACTAGCTTAATATAAATGAATTAAGCGGGGTTTATATTACCCAGGTTCTTAAAGTTCCCTATAATGGCAAGCCCCATAGTTAATTACATCTTAAATGACGGGAATCATTTAAGAAAACTCTCGATAATGATCAATAATTCGCTGCTCAAGAATTTCAAAGTTTATGTTTTCGAAAGGATTGAATTTTGGAATTTCGATAGGGAATGGATCGAGTTTAGAACATTTTTGTTTTGAGAATTCAAAGGAAGAAAGGTAGGAGAAATCACGGATTCGAAGTGAACTTCGGTAATTTCCCACTATCCCATTGTTTGGCTTGAATTTAGGAAAGTCCTAATATTTATCTAATGTTTTGATCTTGCCAATTTTAGTTAATTAGGACTTATATTTATATGATAGAATCATACAAATAGCCTTAAAGATGTGAGGGTTTATGTCGTACCCGAACGACTACCTCGGAATCCTAAGTCCGGTTAGGGCTTAATTTGCAATGCAAATGCCTAACGAAGAGGTTGAGGATTTATGTTGCACTAGGCAAACTACCTCGAAGTCCTATGACTTTGTTATTTAATTCTAGGAAAATTTTGCTGAAGTAGACTCAGGTTTTGCTGATGACGATGGTCGTGCTGCCCACCATGCTCCAAGCTCCTTGTTGTTGCAGAGGTTCAATTTTAGAAGTCATAAATCGGGGGATGAGAAAAGTGTTTTGGTTTAGAGAAAATCTTAATTTCCAAGTGTTTTCGATATTTTAATTAAAACAAATCTTAAAGTTGATTATAACGACACCGGTTAAGATCCCGCGGTTCCATCCTTCCGGCATCATTATTTTTATCGGATTCACTTAGTCCAGGATGAATTTGCTAAACTCAACTAAATGAGTTCCACACTTTCATTTAGACCGTGGGAAATCCGTTAGCAACACGTAGGTTACATCATGCGAGGTATTCCCGATCATCCAACGGGACGTTTTAATTTAATTGTAATTGTAGTTTTGTGTTACGTTTGTGATTAAATTCGAGTTGTTTTATATTTTGAAATGTTGTGGCGGTGAATTTTATCTTGCAATGACTTTTAACTTAGTTTTGGTTTCGAGTTTTAGGGACTATCCTAAAGGTGTGGGTTTTCATGCAACAGGTTGTTTATCATGCAAGAAAAGTAAGTGCGATGCGATTAATGAAATTGCAATAATGTAAATTGCAAGAAAGTAAATTGCGATAAAATAAAAGCGTACCTGGAGGATGCTTCCAGTCATCCCAAGCTGCACTTAAAACACAATTAGAATATTTAAGCAAGTTCCTAGGTAAATCTAAGGGAAGGGTTATGGTTTTCTACCAAATTCCTAATCACTATAGCTAGTCATTTCCTATGACGTCTAGGTTCCTTGTGTTTTGGTTTGAAGACAATTTTCTTCATCGAAGAATAATTAAATTCGATTGTTCTTATAAACATCACTATCATATTGAGAAAGTGTTTAAGAAGAATCTTAAACATCTTTTCAATATTGCTTAGAATTGTTTTAAGTCAGAATGAATTTAATTACACAAATGAATTAATCGTCAAAGAATCTCGAGTTTTGTTATCTTGCTCGGTGAATTAGGACATTTGAATATCACTATAGGTGAAGTAACATTTCATTTAATATTACGTTTAGGAGTTATGATAACTAAAGCTTTTGAGGGTAAATTGGTGTTCGAATGGTTTGTGATTTAGTTTAATTTCCATTAATGGGTTTAAATTTGGAATAGTGTTCAAGTTATTTTCGATTTATTTTGAATTATTTATGTCTTTGGTGATGTTATATTTAATTCAACTTAATTTAATTTAATTTAATTTAATTGAGTTTTAATTTAATTTAATTTAATTTAGTTTGATTTGATGTTACATTAAATTAATTTGATTTGATTTAATTTTAATTTAATTTGATTTAATTTAATTTAATTTAATTTAATTTAATTTAATTCATTTAATTTAATTTTTAATTTGGTTTAACTTAATTTAATTTGGTTTTATTTATTTAATTTAATTTAATTTAATTCATTTAATTTAATTTAATTTGTTTATTTATTTAATTTAATTTAATTTAATTTAATTTAATTCAACTTTTAATTTTAATTTAATTTAATTTAATTTAATCCAATTTAATTTACTTAATTTAATTTTTAATTTAATTTAATTTTTTAATTTTAATTTAAATTTTTAAAAGAGTTTAATAATTTAATTTTAGTTTAATGATTAAGTCTTTTAATGTTTTGAATTTGAGTTATCATTTTAATTAAGAATTGAATATTAATGAAATAATTAATTTAGGGATTTTTAAATTAAAGAATAAATCTCTTCCTAATAATATCCCTATTTTAATAATTCCAATTTTATTATTCTTCCAAATTTAATCAATTATTTAATTAAGGTTTAATCATTTTAAATTGCTTAATGGGTTTCTACTCCTTTAATTATTTAAATTTCAATCATCCAAATCAGATTAGGATCAAATATTTTACTTGTTAATTTTTAATTAAACTTAAAGTTTTAATTAAGGATTAAAAATTTTAATTACCACTTTACCCTTTAAGCTTAATAATTTCATAACTCACTAAATTGAACTCAAATCAACTTGAAATTTTTATGTGACTTCACTCATATGTCGATAAAGACATGAGAGGAGAAAATGTGATTTTTCTATATTTAATTTATTTATATAATTATTTTTAGTAGAAAATAGAGATTTCGAGGAAAATTTCATAACATGACCAAGGGAAAGTTTCAGTCCTTAAGAAAATTAGGGGACATTTCTAATGATCAGAGGACCAGCTTGGACCAATTTTGGTGATTTTTTGAATTATATTATTTTTATTATAATTATTTTAAATTTTGGAGTGTTAATTAATTTAAAAATAAAATAAATGTTGAAAAATTAATTTTATATTTTTCAAAAATCTCTCTGATATTAAGGAAATCAGAGAATCAAATTTTACAATTTTCTGATTTTTCTATGATTTATTATAATTATTTTAGTGAAAATGCTAGAAAATACATTTTTTTAATTTTAAAATTATCCTAGAGCTTTAAAATTTAATATCTCACTAAATAGACCTAAGAAAAATATGGGGTTTGTTCCTAAGTGATTAAAATTCAAAATGTGACATTTTAGTGAATTTTATTATTTTTGTGATTTTTTATTATTTTTTAATTATTAAAATATTCAAATAATATTAAAAAATCAACTTTTTTAGAAAATTAAAATTTTAATTTTCTTAAATTCGCCTAATATCAGAGAGGCTCTAAAACCAATTTGGTGAATTTTTAAAAAGTATTTTGAAAGTTATGAATTTTTAAAGTTTAAATTGACTAAATGGCTTAATCAACCCATTTAGTAGGGCTAACCAAGTCCAATTGACCTCAAATTTTTATGGTGGGTTCCTCGATCCTAAAGGTCAGTGGAGAATTGATTTCAAGTCAATTTGATGTATGGTTAGCTCTAATTAATTAGGGATCTATTTTGGGTGTTTAAGCCGATTAGGGTTATTCAAGTGAGTTAACTCAAAATATATTTTTCATAGGGTCCTCTGGTCCTAAGGAACATTACCAAATTTTCTTAGAATTTATTTCATAACATGATAATTATTGGAATTAAAATACCACAAACAGTGACATAAACTTGGAAAATACATAACTCTTTATAGAGATGGCCTATGATCTTGAAAAATTCAGGGAATGTTCCCAAGATCAAAGGCTTCAAAAGCCCTATGCTCGCATGCTATGATGAGCTGTATACATGCATGGAGAATTGAATGATTGAAAACACTATTTAATTAATTAAAAATAAAATATGCATCAAATAAATATAAAATCACTTCCACATTATTCTCCTCGTTTCAGTAAGCAAGAGGGTATTTTTATTTTATTTTTTTGAGTTTTCTATGAAAAGGTATGAGTTTTTGAAGTTTAGGTTCAAAAATAAATCAAAAAAAATGCATTTCCCGCTCAAATGACACGTGTCGCGCTGCTACTGGCTGGCGTGGTTGCCTGTTCACGGATAAAGCTGCCGTCCAACTCCATCAGCGCAGTCCGTGGGATACATGCCCGATCGGACGGTCGCTTGCTCCTCTTCCTTTGTTCTATTCACTCAAAGCCAGTCCAACTTTAAACATTGATATCTCCCTCGATTCTCAACGAAATTTAATGAATTTTTTTTTAAAATGATCGTATAATTGAGTAGCACACATCTATATGGTGATAATATACTTAAAACATGTGAATAGGTACAGAAAATTAAAACATGCTCGGTTGGAGGAGAAAAAAAATTGATACCTTTGTCCAAGAGGTGAGGCCTCAATTGGAAATGATTTGATTGAACTTAGAAATGCTTGGAGAAGCTTTGGGAACAATTTGGCATAGTCTCCCCGAGGTAAATCTTGCATCTCCTCCCCTTGGTCATGGAGGTGGGGTTTAAATAAGGAAGGTTATGGTGGAGCTTGGGTGGCCATGAGGGTTGGCTTGGTTCATTCACCAAAGTTTTTTTGCTGAGAAAAACTCACATGATTGAGCTTGATCTTGGTGCAATCAATTGGGTTATGCCATGTGTAAAGTCAAGGATTTAAATGGCATGGGTGTAAGGAGCATTTTTGGTCCAATTTGGGTCAATTCATGGTTTTGGCTTGGTTCACTCACCAAGGCTTGATTTGGGCTGATGTGAGATCATTTGGGTCAGCCTCATATGTGTGGTGAAGTCCCCATCCAAGGTGAGGTGGCCGATTTTGGTTAAAGTGTATCATGAATGGGGTTAAAAAGGTTTAGTGAAGGCTTAGGAAGGCTCCCTCTTCTTGCCATAAGTGGCATGGTGAGGTGGAAAGGGATCCCCATAGCTTGCATATGGCTTATTCATGGCTCCATGACTTCATTTGGCTTGCTCATGGCTTGGGAAAAGGTTGGCTCACTTGCATGGAAAAGGGTTATTTGGAATTTTGAAAACTTTGGATTCCATTGATGGGATTTGTCATGATGCAACAAATGGGTTGATTTCATGATGGTTTAAGACTTTGGTCGAATAGGATTATCAAAGGAATGATGAAGAAAAGGTTTCATGTGGGCTTGGTAATGGACTTTGGGCTTTTAAAATTTGGTAAATGTGGGCTTTTAGATAAAAAATTTTGCAAAGGGCCATGCCAAATAAATGTTGGGTTAAGGTTGAAATTGATGTAAAATTAATGTTGAAAAAATGTTTTTGGGGGTGTTTCAAAGAGGTTTCAACTTTGTTTGGGTTTTGATTTTGGGGTTTGGGCCCATTTGGGTTAGGTTTGGGTGTAGGCCCATTTAGGGGATTTTGGGTTTGGGTTGAATTTGAGTGAGGTTTGGGTCCAAATTTTGGGCAAATCATGTTAGTGTTTTGCTTGTGGGGATGCTAAGGAGGATTTAGAAAAGATTTGGGGTTAGTTTGGGTTAGGTTTGGGTCATGGGTCAAAATTGGTCTTTAAGGTCAAAAGTGAAATTGGATTCAAATGTCAATAAAATTGGGCTTGAATTTGGTCCAGATTGACATTTGGGATGTTGAATTGAAGTTTAGAATTGAATTGGGCCAAAATTGGGGTCAATTGGGTAGGTTTGGTTTGACATTGGGTTCACTTGGGTTTAAAATGGGTTAAACTGGGGGTTTTGGTAAAAATGGGGTAAATTGACAAAATCAGCCCATGGTGTAGTTGAACAAAATAAAATTGGGAATATTTGGGATTTTCTGAAATTTTCTGGGAATTTTTGGATTTTTTTTGAATTTTTGGTTCAAGAGGGGCATTTTGGTAATTTGGAGGGTATTGGGGGTATTTTTGGAATTTTTTGTATTTTTTGCTGTAAATGATCAATTTGAGTGGTATGGAAATGTTTAAGATCAATTTTGAGGAATTTTGGGTGATTTAGGAATTTTGGAGATTTTGAGTTATTCGGGGCTTTTGGTAGATTAGGAGGGTCCAGGTCCTGGGCAAAAACCGAAATTTTGAAAAATGAAGATTAATCGAATTTAAGTGACATGGAATCGTTTAGGTTGAGCCATGAAGCCATATTAAGCCCGTATGAGCTATGAGAGGACTCATTTTGTGTATTCATTATGTTGTTCCTAACCCTCTTGCCAAGGGCTTAGGGGTTAAGGACCATCCATGTGAATCACCTTCATGAGTCGGGAGGTCGAGTTGGGTATGGGTGTGGTTTTAGGAGATGTGTGAAAGTGTAGTGTATAAGTGTAGTGTGTGTGTAAGTCGGCCCTCACGAGACCGGGCCACCTGGGCGATCTACAGGCCGAAGAGCCCATAGGAACTCATCCTTTAAACTTCCACATTTGATTTCGACCCCCTAGGTGATTAGGGGCCAACAATCGAGTTTGTGGAGTTTGCGGGGAGTTAAGAAGTGGTTGAGTTTGTAAAGGGGTAGGTTCCATCTCTAGTCCTCTAAGATAGTCAAAGGAAAAGCCTAAGGCTAGATCCTAAGTACTAAAGAGAGAAGAGAAGACCTCATCAAAAATGAGGTCAACAATTAGGTTTAGGTTAGGCTCAATGTAGGTTGAACCTAAGGTTTAGGTTAACTTGAGTTCAAGTTAGGTTGGACTCAAGTTAGGTTAGGTTTAGGTTAGGTTCAATATGGGTTGAACCTAAGGTTTAGGTTAACTTGAGTTCAAGTTAGGTTGGACTCAAGTTAGATTAGGATTTAAGTTAGGTTCGATGTGGGTTGAACCTATGGTTTAGGTCGACTTGAGTTCGAGTTAGGTTGGACTCAAGTTAGGTTAGGTTTAGGTTAGGTTCGATGTGGGTTGAACCTAAGGTTTAGGTTAACTTGAGTTCGAGTTAGGTTGGACTCAAGTTAGATTAGGTTTAGGTTAGGTTCGATGTGGGTTGAACCTAAGGGTTTGGTTTGACTTAAGTCTAATGTAGATTAGGCTTAAGTTAGGTTTAAGTTTGATTTAAGTTCAGTCTAGATTGGACTTAAGTTTGGCTTAGATCTAACTAAGTTTGGTTTGACATAAGTCTAAATGTGTTAGACTTTATTCAGGTCTTATTTTTGTTAAGCCTTGGTTAATTAAGGCTTAATAGTCTTATTAAGTCTAAGGTTTAGACCTAATTAGGATTTGAATTTAGTTAAGGCTTAGTTAGTTAAGGCTTAAGGGTTTAATTAGATCTAATGGTTAGATCTAATTAGGTTTTAGGTTTGATTAAACCTTAGTTAGTTAAGGTCTAATGGTTTAATTAGGCTACAGGAGTTGGACCTCAATTAGGGTTTAAGTTTGATTAAACGTTAGTTAGTTAAGGCTTAAAGGTTTAATTAGGTGTAAGGTTGAGACTTAATTAGGGTTTAAGTTTGATTAAACCTTAGTTAGTTAAGGCTTAAAGGTTTAATTGAGTGCAAGGGTTGGACTCAATTAGGGTTTAAGTTTGATTAAACCTTAGTTAGTTAAGGCTTAAAGGTTTAATTGGAGTCCATGGGTTAGACCTAATTAGGGTTTAAGTTTGATTAAACCTTAGTTAGTTAAGGCTTAATGGTTTAATTAGGTCTAAGGGTTAGACCTAATTAGGGTTTAGGTATGATTAAACCTTAGTTAGTTAAGGCTTAAAGGTTTAAATTGATCAAAGAGTTAGACCTAATTAGGGTTTAGGTATGATTAAACCTTAGTTAGTTAAGGCTTAATGGTTTAATTAGGTCTAAGGGTTAGACCTAATTAGGGTTTAAGTTTAATTAAACCTTAGTTAGTTAAGGCTTAAAGGTTTAATTAGGTCTAAGGGTTAGACGTAATTAGGGTTTAGGCATGATTAAACCTTATGTTTAAGTAGGTTAATTAAGTTTAGTATGTCTTTAAACCTAATTAAGGGAGTTTAGTTTTAATTAATTAAGTTTAATATGTCTTTAAACCTAATTAAAAAGTGTTTAATTTTTATTAAACCTGATTAAGGTAAGGTTTAATGGGTTAATTAAGTTTAGTGTGTCCTTAAACTTTATTAAAGAAGTTTAATTTTTATTAAACCTAATTTAGGTAAGGTTTAATTGGTTAATTAAGTTTAGTGTGTCCTTAAACTTAATTAAAGGATTATGATTTTTGTTAAACCTAATTTAGGTAAGATTTAATTGGTTAATTAAGTTTATTATGTGTTTAAACTTAATTAAAAGAGTTTGATTTTTATTAAACCTAATTTTGGTAAGGTTTAATTGGTTAATTAAGTTTAGTGTGTCCTTAAACTTAATTAAAGGAGTTTGATTTTTATTAAACCTAATTTAGGTAAGGTTTAATTGATTAATTAAGTTTAGTGTCCTTAAACTTAATTAAAAGAGTTTAATTTTTATTAAACCTAATTTAGGTAAGGTTTAATGGATTAAATGTCATTTTAAACCTTAATTGAATCTAATCTTGTCATTTTAGACTCAAGTGAGGTTTATTATTAGCTCTATCATGAAGCTAGAACCATTTTCAAACTTAAATTGTTGATGAAAATAGTTCAATTTTACAAAGGGTTATTTTAGGATTCAAAATTATTTAATTAATAAATGATTTTAACCCTAAATTTTCAAATGTCTTTCAAAATTGTTTCTACGACTTAGAAATATTTTTCAAGGTCCCTAAAAACATAAAGATAAATGCCTCAAAGTTTCATAATTTTTTATTTGTAAATAATTTTTAATAATTAAAATACTCCAGAGAGTATTTAATTAATTAAAAATTAAATACTGAGAATAAAATTATGATTTTAGTCTCATAATTTTCTCCTCTTCAAGAGCTTTCCAGAGGTATTTTTATTTTATTTTTATGACCTCTGGTTAGAAATATATGAATTTTTGAAGTTTAAGGGATTAAAAAGAAATTTTTCTTTTTTTTTTATTTTTGCGCCGCCAAACTCACGCCCGTTCGAGATCCCGTGCAGCGGTCGGACCGCGGGGCTCCGTTCGACGCAGATCTGCGCCGTCTGTTTTAAAGGAGCTGGATCGGACGGCGCAGAAAATTCGGGATTTAATCCCGAAATTACGTAGCCATTGAACTTCAGACATTAATATCTCACTCATTTCTTGATGAAATTGAGATATTTGTTTTTTAGGAATTGGTCCTGATTTGAGCTGATTTTAAAAATGGCTCAAATTGGCCCAAATGGGTTAGATCTATGGCTGGGTTTCACTCCTAAAAGATAGTGGGGACTCTTAGGAAGAACTTTTATGTCGGAGAGAGGAGGATTTGGGCGGACTATAGGTCTCACTAAATATTTTCATCCTCCTTAGCTAGTTTCGGCGAAGGGCTCTATTTATAGCCAAATGATGGAGTTAGCTTGCCTTAGGTTGTTCTTGGGCATTACTTATCTCCCTACATGCCGATTGGGTGATCGATTAGCGGGAGATAAGCTTAGATTTTTTTTCTCTAAGTATTTCATGGTAAATATTATCATTTTGTCTCATGTCCATTGGCCATTGTGGGAGGTGAATGGTGAGGTGTTGCAAGGCTTGCTAAGGAGCTTACAACTCAATCCATGAGCTTAGGAAGTGATGACACACAACGCTAGCACTATAGCTTTAGCCTTCATCATTTCCATTTACCATGGTAAAGAGAGGTTACATGCGAGGTTTTCTCCTCCTCGAGTGGCTTGGGTGGTGGTCATTTTGGCCACTATGTTGGCCGGCCACCTTAAGGAGGGAATGAGGAGGTGATGACACCTCATTCCATGCATAACCATAGGGGTTAAGCCATGGATGATGGGCTTTAGGATGGGCTTTAGGATGGGCTTTAAAATGGATTGTTTATATGTTAAAGAGGCTTTTAAAATGAATTAGCCCAATTAAATATGAAGAGCCCACTTGTATTTTCATCCCTTCCCTTTAATTTCCATTTTAATTATTTTTTTTATTAATTAAAATTGGTGGAAATTATTTGATTAATCAATTTACTAATTGAAAATGATTTCAAATTAATTAATTGATTGTTTTTGTCATTTTTATCTATTTTGATTAAAATAGATGAGTGTTGACCAATTTTGACTTGGGTTGACCCAAGTTAGCCCAAATTGGTCAAATTGACTTTAAGATGTCCAATTCTTGTGATTTTGTCATTGTGGTATTTTAAATGTGTCAGTGGGTGAAAATGTTGATTTATGGGCGTCAATAGACTCGTTATCGCTCTGTTTGACTTAATTTGACCAAAGTTGATTTTTAGGTCAAAAGGTTGACGCTATGGGGTCAACGGTGTAGGTCATTTGGTCCGGTTTGACCAGTTTGACCAAAGTTGACTTTTTTGGTCAAAAGGTTGACTTATGGGGTCAACAGTAAGGTCAATAGAGTGCAGTTTCGACCAATTTGACCTAATGTTGACTTTTTAGGTCATAAGGGTGACTATGGGGTCAACAGTGTAGGTTATTAGATCCGGTTTGACCAGTTCGACTAATGTTGAATTTTTAGAGTCAAAGGTTGACCTATGGGGTCAGCCGAGTGTAGGTCGTTGGGTCCGGTTCGATCAGCTTTGATCAATGTTGACTTTTTAGGTGCGAAGGTCGACTCGTGGGTCAACAGAAGTAGTGTCATTGGAGTCCGGTTTGACCGATTTGACCGATGTTGACTTTTTAGGTCAAAAGGTCGACCTGTTGGTCGATAGTGTAGGTCATTAGTGTCCGGTTCGACCAATCTGACAAAAGTCGACTTTTCGGGTCATAAGGGTGACTCTATGAGGTCAACGATAGTAGGTCATTAAGTCTAGTTAGACCATTTTGACCAATGTTGACTTTTTAGGTCAAAAGGTTGACTCATAAAGTCAACAGTGCAGTCATTAGGTCCGGTTTGACCAATTTGACCAATGTCGACTTTTTAGGTCATAAGGGTGACTCTATGGGTCAACAGTGTAGTCATTAGGTATGGTTTGACCAGCTTGACCAAAGCCGACTTTTTAGGTCATAAGGGTGATGCATGGGGTCAATGATCAGCAGGTCATTAAGTCCGGTTTTGACTGGTTTGACCAATGTTGACTTTTAGGTCAAAAGGTTGACCTATCGGGGTCAATGATGTAGAGTCATTAGGTTTGGTTTGACTCGATTTGATCCAATGTTGACTTTTTAGGTCGAAAGGTTGATCATGAGGTCGAACAGTGGAGTCGAATAGGTGCAGTTTGACGAGTATTGACCAAAGTTGACTTTTTGGAGTCATAAGGGTGACTATCAATGGGATCATGCATGTTAGTCATTAGAGTCCGGTTTGACCCATTTGACCAATGTTGACTTTTTAGGTCATAGGGTTGACCTCTATGGGTCACATGATGCATGGTCACTAGGTCCGGTTTGACCTATTCGACCTGAGGTTGACTTTTAGGTCATAGTGGTTGACTCATGGAGTCAATCAGCATGTAGGTCATTGGGTCCGGTTCGACCATTTTGATCGAGTTGACTTTTGAGTCATAGTGGTTGACCTATGAGGTCAACGGGTAGAGTCATTAGGTCCGGGTTTGACCATTTTGACCGATGTCGACTTTTAGGTCAAAAGGGTGACCTCTCGGGTCAGTGGGTAGGTCATTGGGTCCGGTTTAACAATTTGACCAAGGTCGACTTTTTAGGTCATAAGGGTAACATAACGGAGTAGGTCATTGGGTCCGGTTTGACTAATTTGACCAATGTTGACTTTTTAGGTCATAGGGTTGACCTATGGGGTCAATGGTGTTGGTCATTAGGTCCGGCTTGACCGGTTTGACCAAAGTTGACTTTTAGGTCATAGGATTGACTATGCGGGTCAACAATGTAGGTCACTTGGGTCCGGTTTGACCAATTTGACCAAGGTTGACTTTTTAGGTCATAGGGTCGACTGTGGGGTCAACAGTGTAGATCATTAGGTCCGGTTTCGACCGCTTTGACCAAAGTTGACTTTTAGGTCATAGAGGTTGACTATTGATGGGGTCAACATGGTAGATCGTTAGGTCCGGTTCGACTAGATCAACCAAAGTTGACTTTTTAAGTCAT